>SOPF01025756.1:0-44468 GCA_012979155.1 Hypericum perforatum
CACATTATGGGCCTTAGTATTTGGAGGCCCGAAAAGAAATTGAAGCAAGGTCCAATTCTGTAATTTGAATGCCAAGCCCAATCTTGAAAAATAGAAGCAAACAAATAAAATTGGACCAATTAGCTAGTTGGCCCATCATCGAATTCTAGGGCTAGCTAATAATGCATAATTATTTCTTAGAATCAATTTGTTAGTTAAGTGCTAGTCTCTAAATAAGTAACCTTTTGAAAGTTATAATATAAATCTGACTACTCCCAAGTTCATATATTAATTACTATGTATTCATATTTATTGCGTTGATCAACAGACAAGACATTTTGATTTAAAATAATGTGTCCGAGTTATGAAAATGCGACTAGCATTTAATCTCGGATCCGAACTAAAGTGATAGAATCCCTCCAATCCTGGACCGAACATGGAATTCGTAAAAGATATCCAGCTTATTCAAATCGATGGCTGTTTGCCTCTGTCAACTGTGGCCTGCATGTGCTGAGGTTCTGCATTAGACCCGTTCTTATGGTGTAGGATATGACTCTTCTTGATGCGTGGAAATTGGATCTTTTTGTCTAAGGGTTGAGTTGGTTCTCGTATGTATTCAGCCCAGACAATTTTTCTGTAGTGATGCCATTGCGGCTTTATTTTTATCTGCTCCCAACTAGACATGTTTTTTTTATAAAGAGACCACCTTGGAACGTTTTGTGAGCTTACATTTTCTTCCTCTTAATCGTTACTGAAGACCCACCATTGAAATCTGTTACACTATTATGTTACAGCTGTATGATTGATTCTCTGGGAAACCATAGATTGACCTCTATTAAGTACAAACGGCGGAATCAGATTCCCTTCAGAGATTCCCTTCAGAGATTGGTTGTGGATCCCCATCCGTTAAACCAAATAGTTACAATGGCAGCACATTCCATACAAATGATTTATTGTCTGAACTGATTGTTATTATTATCCTAACACAACACCGTAGTCTGCAACTCGGGAGTTAGCAAATAGAACAAGCTGGTAAGCCAGACCATTACTACAAAACATTGTCCACAAAGTAACCTGGTCTAGTCTCTAGACAAGAAAAACTGATCGTTCTATATCGACACAGGGTGTACCAAACATATGATGATGCATCAGGTTCTTGTGGCTGCAGTTGGCCACCGGTTGTGTTACGTACCGGAGAAGGAATGAGGCACAGGGATGATGAAGAAAGGAGCAAGGAAATGATCGTGCGATTAAGTTGCTGTGATGTTCTGTCTTGAGTCTTTTAAGTCTTTTAGTCTTTTTATTTGTGTTTGGGCCGTAGGCCAGTTTAGTCTCTTTGGGCCTGAGGCCACAGTAGAAGACCCAGTAGGAAGAGAGTGGTAGCCAGCGGGTTGAAAGTCCTGGCCTAAGCTGAGGTATAAATTCCTAAAAAGGCAACCTAGGGATGCGTGAAGAATCAGAAATATTCTCAGAACGACGATGTCTTTATCTATTTCTCTATTCTCTCTATTTCTTATTTCTCTCTACAAACTTCCTCACTAACATCTCTCAAAAGTCATTCTCGTTACCTGACTTTCCTGGGTAAAGGACACACCACTTGGTATCAGAGCCGCACTAGCGAGCGAGACGATGCGGAACGAAGAAGTTGCACAAAAGTTGATGGAGGAGCTCGCCGTACTACGCCAGGAAGCTTCGAATGCTCGGAGGGAACAGAGCGAAGCCTTGGCCAAGGCTTTAGCCTTGTTGACGGGTCGCCAGGAAGAACTTGAGAGCTCGATAGCCGCTCTCAGCTTGCAGAACCAGAACCTGGCCCATCAACTTAATAACCAGGCGGGGCAGAAGGAAACCCTGACACCGGAAGCAGAGGAGGGTGAGACATCGAGGACCAGGCCTGAACCAGCATGAGTTGCGGACAACGGACGAACACTTACTGTCGGAGATCTGACCATGTTTTCAAGGTACCCTAAGCTCGACTTTCCGTGGTTTGATGGTGAAGATGTACGTAGTTGGCTCATTAAATGCGATCATTATTTTGCGATGGAGGCAGTGGAAGTTGACCATGTTATGAGACTTGTTGTGATGCACTTGGATGGAGAGGCCTTAGAGTGGTAACATAGGTTTTTAAAATCTCGAGCGAAGGAGGGAGATTTGCGTTGGGAAGAGTTCAAGTCGGAGGTTGAAAAGAGGTTTACGGACGTAATGCACGAGCATCCGATTGAAGAATTGTTCGATTGCACGCAAGAAGGAACCGTTTTGGCTTACCAAAGTCATTTTCAAACCTTGTTGAGCTGTGTCACCTTAGAGCCAACCCATGCCCTGGCCCTATTCCTAAAAGGCCTTGAACTAGAAATAGCCTTAACTGTCAAATTATTCCACCCCACCACCCTTTCTCAAGCTTTTAGCCTGGCCCGTTTACAGGAGAAGAATTATGATTATCTCCAGAGGAAGACTAGAGAACACATCAAGCCCCCACTAATATCAAACCCACGGCCCATTTCAAACTCCACTTCCACTTACATTTATAGCCCAGTCCACCGTCCCTATAAGCCTCCTTACAAACCACCCAATCCTTCCTACTCTCAGCCACCACAAACACTTAGACTTCCTCCTTCCCAAAATTCCAGTTCACCCAAACCAAGCAACAACCGAGCTACAGACAAGTTCTGGAACAGAGGCGACTTCGTTGAACAGAGGGCAAAGGGGTTATGCTACTGGTGCCCCAAAAAGTACACACCTGAATATCGTTGTTCTCGCAGAGGAAAATTGTACTTTGTAGAGGAGGTTGAAGACGAGGAGACCGAAGCACCGATGGATTAGTTGTACTTGTGCGAAGAAGAGGAGGAGGAGACAAGGGAGAATCTATTTATTTCTACTCATGCCATGATGGGCACCTCGCCATAGAGCTTCAGGACTATGAAGGTGAAGGGTTATGCACATGGCAAGGAAGTGTTGGTTCTTATTGATTCGGGAAGCACTCACAATTTTGTGAATGCGGCGTTGGCGAAATGATTGGGGTGCAGATTGGAGAGGTGTGGAACTATAAAGGTGAGAGTGGCGGATGGAGGCGAGGTTGATTGTTCGTGGATGTGTAAAGACTTCCTATGAAAGATGCAAGATCGCGAGTTTAAGGCAGATATGTTCTTGCTATCATTGAGTTGTTATGATATGGTGTTGGGTCTGCAATGGCTCGAGACCCTAGGCAACATTAAATGGAATTTTCAACTATTGTGGATGGAGTTCTGGGTGGGCAATTCGAAGGTGGTTCTTCGTGGCGCTACAAAGGGAGATTTGAGATAATGCTCTGCTGTACAAATGTTTAAGCTACTGGCTGTAGGGGAGGAGAAGACGGAGGTGGCCCAGTGTAATTTCGCTATGATAAGATTCAGTCCTGAGGAAGTGCCCACAGAGTTGTATCAATTGAGTGGAGATCAAGAGGAGGAGGCGGGGCACGGGCAGGAAGGGCTGGCCCTTTTACTAACAAAGTTTGTTGGTGTGTTTCAGGTGCCCGTTGGACTTCCTCCAGAGTGATCATTGACGCACACCATACCCTTGAAGCCGGGTAGCCAGCCGTTGAGCTTGCATCCTTACTCGCAGTCTCCGATTCAGAAGGATGTCATGGAAAAGTTAGTGCGAGAGATGCTATAGTACGGGGTTATACAGCCAAGCTCGAGTAGTTTTGCATCTCCCGTGGTATTGGTAAAGAAGAAAGACGATTCATGGAGGTTCAACGTCGATTACAGGGCTCTAAATAACCTAACCATGAAGCATAAATATCTGATTCCAGTTGTCGAAGAGTTGCTAGATGAGCTAGGTGGTGCCTGTTGGTTCTCGAAGGTGGACCTACGCTCAGGTTATCACCAAATCAGAATGGCGAAGGAGGATATGCATAAGACGGCATTCCAAACTCATGATGGGCATTACGAGTTTTTGGTAATGCCGTTTGGGTTGACTAATGCCCCGGCAAGTTTCCAGGGAGCGATGAATGATATGTTCTATCCCTATTTGCGAAGGTTTATTTTGGTCTGCATGGATGATATATTGGTCTATAGCACTACATGGGCAGACCACCTCAAGCACCTCGAGTTAGTATTGCAAGTTTTGCATCAAGATCAGTTTTTTGCTAAGGAAAGCAAGTGCAAATTCGGAGCAACAGCTATTGAGTACTTGGGTCATATAATCTCAGCTCAAGGAGTGGCAACGGATCTAAGGAAGATCGAGGATATGAAAAACTATTGCACCCCCACAAGTTTGAAGCAACTCCACGGATTCTTGGGTCTTTGCAGTTACTATCGTTGGTTTGTTCAAGGTTATGGTTGATAAGCTGACCGTTGACTGATTTGTTGAAAAAGGACAGTTTTGTGTGGGGGGAGCAGGCTGAACGGGCTTTTCAGGCTCTAAAAGACACAATGACATCAGCCCCAGTTTTAGCACTCCCAAATTTTCAGCTGACTTTCATTGTGGAGACCGATGCCTCCAACTTTGGGGTGAGGGTGGCTCATGCAAGCTGGACATCCTATCGCATTCTTCAGCAAGTCGATGGGACTCAAATATCAAGCCTTGTCCACATACGAGAAGGAGTTGCGTGTCGTGGTGCTAGCGGTAATTAAGTGGCACCACTACCTAGTGGGTAGGAGGTTTGTGATCAAGACGGATCACAAAAGCCTTAAACACCTCCTTGACCAGAAGTTGTCCACGGTGAGCCAATGTTCGTGGTTAGCTAAGTTGATGGGTTACGACTACGTCATTGAGTATAAGAAAGGGGCAGAAAATAAAGTGGCTGATGCATTGTCCAGAGTGCCTTCCGATGCTTCTGCTATGTTTGCGCTGTCAACTGTCAAGGTAGATGACCTGTTTGAGGAGATCAAAGCTAGCTGGGAAGCGAACCAAGACCTTCAGGACTTAATTGCTAAACTGAAGGAGCAAGGACATTCGGAAGGGCATTACTCATGGGTACAAGGGAAGCTGTTACGCAAGGGGAAGATGATGGTAGGGCCAGACTCAGGTTTACAGCAGAAGTTGATTGAGTTGTATCATGCTTCAGCTTTGGGAGGACACTCGGGTGTCAGCGCCATAACTCATCGGATGAAGGGGGTGTTATACTGGAGAAGGATAAGGAAAGATATCCGGAATTGTGTTCGACAATGTTTCACTTGTCAAGTTTGTAAGTATGATAATTCAGCTTATCTGGGGTTGTTGCAACCATTGCCAATACCAAGCTGGATATGGCAGATTGTCTCTATGGACTTCATTGATGGTTTGCCCAAGTTGCATGGTATGACAACGATATTCGTGGTGGTGGATAAGTTGAGCAAATATGCCCACTTCCTTCAGCTAAAGCACCCTTACACCGCAGCTACAGTGGCGAAACTCTTCATAAAGCAGGTTTTTTGTTTACATGGCATGCCCGAAGGGATCATAAGCGACAAAGACACGATCTTCCTTAGCCAATTTTGGTAGGAACTCTTTCGCCAACAAGGGGTGGAACTCAAGATGTCGACCGCGTACTATCCACAAACCGATGGCCAGACAGAAATAGTCAATAGGTGTCTCGATACTTACCTACGGTGCATGTCACATGAGCGACCTATAGACTGGAGCAACTGGTTGTACCTTGCGGAGTATTGGTACAACACAAGCTTCCACTCGACAACTGGTGTTTCCTCGTTCGAGGCTTTGTATGGAGAAGTCCCGCCTCTTTATTTGCCGTATTTCGCGGGGGACTCTCCTGTTAAAGCTGTGGACCGTAGCCTGGTTGCACGAGAGGAGAACCTGAAATTGCTTAAGTTCCATCTTCAGCGAACCCAGAATCGGATGAAGTAATAAGCAGACAAGGGAAGAGTGGATCGTGAGTTTAAAGTTGAGGATTGGGTACTACTTAAGCTACAGCCGTACCATTAGCAGTCTCTATAAGCTAGGGACTCAGCTAAGTTGGCTCCCCATTTTTTCGGGCCCTATCAGGTGGTGGATAAAAAGGGAAAGACAGCCTATACACTACAACTTCCACAATCATCTCGTATTCACCCAACTTTTCATGTCAGCCAACTCAAACTCTTTCATGGAGATCGATTCCAGTCCGTGGTTCTAATTCCAGATGCATTGATGCTCGACAGAGAACCACTGCAGATCCTACATCGTCAGATGGTGAAACACCAAAATCAAGCAGCAACAGAAGTTTTAGTTCAATGGGTAGGGGAATCGGTCGATGATGCAACTTGGGAAGATTATAACATGCTCAAGCATCAATTTCCTCTTAGTTCCTTGTGGACAAGGAACTCAAGCGGGGGCGAATGTTACATACCGGAGAAGGAACGAGGCACAGGGATGATGAAGAAAGGAGCAAGGAAGTGATCGTGCAATTAAGTTGCTGTGATATTCTGTCTTGAGTCTTTTAAGTCTTTTAGTCTTTTTATTTGTGTTTGGGCCGTAGGCCAGTTTAGTCTCTTTGGGCCCAAGGCCACAGTAGAAGACCCAGTAGAAAGAGAGTGGTAGCCAGCAGGTTGAAAGTCCTGACCTAAGCTGAGGTATAAATTCTTAAAAAGGCAACTTAGGGATTCGTGACAAATCAAAAATATTCTCAGAACGGCGCTATCTTTATCTATTTCTCTATTCTCTCTATTTCTTATTTCTCTCTACAAACGTCCTCACTAACATCTCTCGAAAGTCATTCTCATTACCTGACTTTCCTAGGTAAAGGACGCACCAGGTTGTTAGACTAATGGAAGTGGCCGTAGAGTTCCATGAAGCAGATGGACAGATTTCACAGATTTGAGCTGTCAGCTGCTGATACTGTGAGAAGAACCCTAAAGAATCGGAAAGGTAGTAGAGCATTAGGCCCTGATATCGGCCACGATGCATATTGTGCATGTTTGCATATTGTCTGGTCATTATCATGAATTCCCAGGTTTGTCCATGTTCTTCCATCCATGGATCCCTGCACAAAATTAAAGGAAATAATCAGTTACTCTCCTCAGACTTGTTAACAGCATATTTTCTTGCACACTAGCGGGGGAAATATTACTCTCCTCGCTAGTTTGTCGTGCAACCTAAAGCTCCTCTAAGCTTAAGCAAGCCTTTCTCTCTTAACACACTCTCTCTCTCTAGAGTGAACCAGCACAAATAAGCAACTAAAGGGAGGGAATACTTGATAGAAATGTTGGTGATTACAAATGAAGGGAGGAACCCCCTTATATACAACTCCTACGTGTATTATTCTAACTATCGTATTAAATGCTGCAAAACTTATTAAATGGCCTACCGTAATAAATGCGCCTACTTAATAAATGCACATCCACCTACCCTATTAATTAGGAGGCCACAAAGTCAATATTACAATAAAGGGGAAAGTGCACTTAAGTTCCCTGTGATTTACCTATTTCCAAAAAAAGGTCATGTGTTTTTTTTTCTACGAATTTAGTACCTTGTAGTTTCATTTTGGGGACAACTTCAGTCCCGGGCAATTATTTAGGCTGACCAGCCAGATTTCATTGCCACATCATCATCACGTCACTTACACATCATGGTCTTTTTTTGAAAATAAGTAAACCACAGGGTACTTATGTGTACTTTTCCCTTAAAAATTTACCCCCTTTCATCTTCAACCTCAAATATTTTTCCTGCGTATCTTGTCGAGCCATTACACTTCCTCCTCCATTTTCCTTCGCATTTCAAAATTCCGAATCTCGAAATAACGCCAAAGCAACCCTAAAATGTCAGATTCCAAGGTAAGCACTACAGAAGATGGTTAAGGCGCAGGCCGAATTGACAGGTGCCAAGGAAGAGAGCAATGTTGATGTGGCAAGTTTTGAGGCATCCACGATAGGAGAGGCTACAGCGCCGAAAGATGCTTACAGCCATGTGTAGCCCGAGGAGTGACGTGTACGCGTTTAAAGAAAAAGTACACATAAGTACCATGTGATTTACTTGTTTCCAAAAAAAGACCATGATATGTCAGTGACGTGGCGATGACATCTAGCCGGTCAGCCTAAAACACTGCCCAGGACTGAAGTTGTCCCCAAAATAAAACCACAAGGTACTAAATTCGTAACAAAAAAAGCTCATGGCCATTTTTGAAAATAGGTAAACCACAAGGTACTTAAGTGTACTTTTCCCTATAATAATTGATGAAAGATTTTACACGTCTTTCTAGAAAGCTCTTTCAGGTATTAACCCCATCTGCGATATGTCGCCCCTTACGGGCCTGATTGGGCCTTGTAGAGTTAGCCCGTGATAATTCTCCCCAACTTAATCTTGTGATGCCCTCGTCGTGGCTTCATACTCGGTTCCACATGCACTATCCTCAAAGCAAGTATTCTCCATCTCATAAATTTTTATATCTTGGCACATGGAGTTCTTCTCAAAAGGAATAAGGTATCTCATCTCGTATCCAAAATTGGGGAGCAAATGCCTCCCACTCATCTTGTATGCACATCGATGCCAATTCGGCCTTGCAACTAAGTGCATTAGCCACCACATTTGCTTTGCCCAGTTTGTACTCTATGACAAAGTCGAACTCAGCAAGAAAGTATTGCCACCTAGCTTGTTTAGGTGTAAGCCTCTTTTGCATCAGGAAGTAGCTAGTAGCATTGTTGTCCATCTTCACTGTGAATCTCAGACCTATCAAGTAGTGCCTCCAGATGTGCAGGCAGTGCACCATCGCGGTCATCTCCTTTTTCATATCGACGTTCAATATCACTGAGCTTCTTGCTCTCAAAGATGATTGGATGACTATCCTGCATCAAAATGCCACCGATCGCGAAGTCGGATGCATCTATGTGCACCTCATAATCCTTTTGATGGTTGGGGAGGGTGAGCACTGGTTCCTTCATGATCACCTCCTTGAGCCCCTCGAATACCCTCTGGCACTCCTCGCTCTACTTCCAACTACGATCCTTCTTCAGAAGATCTGCCAATGGGGTTGTAATCTGTCATGACCCAAACTAAGGTCAGTGACTGGCGCTAGACTCTGTGGCACATCAACGACATAATACAAAATCTAGCAAGCCACAAAACTATCTCATATCAAATCATATCAAGCGGAAGACAAATTACAACCCAAATACAAATTTACAAACAAAAACAAAATCACAAACATCTCCAAAAGCGCTTCTACTACAGAGCGTCTACACAGAGGGGAAACAAGGCATAATTTGGAGACCTCAAAAAGTAGCCCTCGAACAAAGAAGTGGGGCCTGAACCACGGACTCCGAAAACTCAATGAACTAAGGTCTTTGGGAACCTAAAATAGATAGTAAGGGGTAAGTGTCCGAAAACACTTAGCAAAGGAATAGAACATAACATATTAGTTATGGATGACATATGCGTGCAACGAAACTTAACCATGTTTGACAGAACTCAAATAAAATTCACGATGACCAAATGCTACACGCAATACTGAAACATAATGCAAATACACAATAGACATAAAATGATACAACATAGAGCGATGAACAGGTTTTTGTAACGCCCCTTCTTCGGGTGGCAGAGATATCCAAATGGCCAAACAAATCTTTCATTCATAAATAACAGAAGCTAGTGTACAAATGTAAACTGGCCAAAGCTTGTAAATGTGCACTAGTGATATTCCCAAAACTATGAGCTCATAGACTAATATCCCCGGTTAGTACGGGAAAGCCTGTTCATTTCTCTCACAAAACACAAGTCTTATCTGACGTATAACAAACGAATCATAATCAAATTCATCAGACATATCCAAATCAGCTCGAGGCTGTTCACAATGTCAAACACATCAAAGTATATCTAGACATATCAAAGACAAACAAAATGCATGTGACACACACTATCAAGGCCCGAAACATGCACAAATCAACACACAACCAAAGTTGTTATGTGCTATCCTCTTACTCGGATAAACAGCACTCGAAAGCCTAAAATTCCAACTTCGATGCTCCTTTCACTCGTTGAGTTCCCTCAACCTCAGAAAATCTGTACAATAATCCAAAATCATATAACGAGGTTAACCCTTGGTTTCCAAAACCAATACTCCTCCAACGATTCAAAACGACCAACTTTGGTGCATTCACAAATCATCGTCACAAATCATCGCAAAATCATCCAAATGCAACCAATAGCTCAAATCATTCAAACACTTGACTCATTACCCAACATTCCATATATATACAATCTGTATACAAGTTTCTCATGCCAAAAATGCACACAACATTCTGTTTTGCCAATTGTAAACCAACAGAGCGCATCGCAAGTTTCATCAAAATTTATGAATTGGAAACATATCAAGCACATCAAAACAACCCCAAATATCACTTCAAACAAACTCCTATTCATGTTCTCTAAACCTCAGATTCTTCAATTAACCTCAAAATCTCCAAAACTCAACTTATCACACCCAACTCTTAAACTTGCTCAGCTGTGAACTCAGCCAGACTCTCTAAACTTTAAAAGTATGCACAAGACGTTTCCCTCACCCAAAACACACATAAGATACATATTCTGAAAGCTTAATAAGTCCTCTACAATCGACTTCAAAACAACAAACCCAAATTTGGAGTCTAAATATGCTTACTAATCACGTTTTCCTCAACGACCTCAGCTAGGTACTTATACAACAACATCAGATTCAAAACACGTTTCCCATCGATTCTCAAATCACCAATCCACAAAAATATATTACAAGCAAGGTACTGAAGTCCTCTACAAGCTGTCCAAATTTCATGATCTATTTCAGAGTTTAAGTCCACTTACCAATCCAATCTTCTTTGCGTCCCTCACTGACTACCCCAGAAACCGTCCGGCTATTCAAAATAGATTTCCCGTTGATTCCTTGATCTAATTAACACACGATTTTCAGTACTAGCAAGATCTTGTTGTCCTCTACAACTTTCATTAGAACCATAAAACCTAAATCGGATCGGAGAGGAACTTACCAAGTCATAACTTTTTGACCTGCTTCTTTCTCTTTCCTGAAACCCTCTCTCTTCTTTTCTCTGTTTTTCCTTTTGTGGGTCATCTCCTGAGTTTCCCACCTCTTCTATACCCTTCCTGAGGGCAAGGAGACAGCTAGTAAGTCATGAGCTACTTGGTTCACCTCCTTCTTTTACTTCTAACTTAGGTAAGTTGGTGATTGGCTAAAGTAACTTGGTGCTCCAATCACAGTTCAGCAACTTTGAGCTCATTTTTCACTAGCTTCCTTTATTTCTGACCAAACTTGTAGATGACTAAGTTGTAGGTCTATGTTTCTAGTTTTTAAATTGTACTCCCTTGTGTCTTTTGGATCAAAATTGAAGAAGTTATTGCTGTTTAAGTAAGCAAAGGTCATTGCTGTCCGAAAATGACCAACTACATTTACGGAACTCAGAAGTTCGTTGCGGAAACTTCGTCGAACATGAACCAACACGCTAAGGGGGACCCAAGGACACCTAAACACACTTCCGAAACTCATCCCCTCACATAAATGGCCCAATGCACTAACGGATGATCATTTGCGAGGCTATCACAAGAAGGATACAGAAACGCACGCATCAATCCTACACCAAATTCTTATCCCAAGGACAATAAAACTCCACATACGCCAAAAAGAAATATCAATACACCAACGAATGAACCTTGTTTCACCATCCAAAGTTGACTCTCCAAAAAAAATTAAATCTTTAGGCTCCAAATAACTTAAAGATCCAAGTGGGTCTCCAGAAATCCACCTATCTCTTTCAAAAGCTAAACCACGCTAACGAGAATCAGGAAATTATAGGTAGAACTGAAAATTATAAACTTCATGGAAGGGGAAGAAGAGAAAGTTCCATGTTTAATCCAATGTGTTGGGAATTGAAATGGATTAATAAATTGTCGGATTTGGATTTTTTTCGGGGCTGGAGGAGTATGACGTGGCAGCGAATTCGTGGCTTCTTCTGCCACGTGAATCTGATCATCTAGACCAAGATCCAACCAAACGACAAACAGATATATTTGGCACATTTACGTCAGTTTCATGCACTTTCATTTTTCATATTTTTAAAGTTTATTTAAATATTATGTGATTTTACAAATTTTTATTTGGAACTTTGTGATTTTAAAATAGACCAACAAGTTCAACTTATTCTCATTAATATCAATTGAGTTTCCTGTTTGATTCAATATGTTTTTTCAAAAATTTTGCATTTAGCAGCTAATGTGGTTGTCAGGCAAAATATCTTATCTAAACGTATTATCTAATGTGGACATGTGGTCATTGGTAAAAAATTTTCTAGTATCAAAATTTTCAAAAAAAATTCAAAAATTCTCTTGTCATCCCAAAAAAAAATAATTTATCCCCTCCCTCGGATTGCATCATTATCGTCGCCGGCCAAAAGTAGTGTGTTTATTATCATCACCGCCTTTCCTAAAAAAATTTATCATCACCGCCTTTATCGTATTTTTTTTTTCTCAATTCTCTCCTCTCTACCAACTTTTCTATTGAAGGGCTGTTTGGTCTATTTGGGCCTATGGGCTTTCAGAGAAGGATTATTTTGGGCCTCGTTATGGGCCTCTGTGCTATAAAAGAAGTTCGATAATATACTAATAATTGATTAAGTATTTTGCGATAAAATCTGACCATATATAATCGTTGTTGTCATTGCCCTTTATTCGCCTGAGATTTGCATTTCGACTATAGAAAAGTAACAATATATGCAGGAGTCTGACACCAAATCCTAACAGATTATGCCAATATGAAAAAGACTGCCATTCCAAAATTGTGGGCACGTCAGGAGTGCCATGAAGGCTGCAGATGCCAACATGCCAAATTGCTTGTTTCCACAAAAAAAATCTGGACACCAAACTTTCTGTTGTGCTTATGATTTAGTTTGTTCTCCAACTGGTCCCAAAACTTCGACGGGCTTTGGTTTGATACGCTTGGATTGGGTTTTGAGTGTTTATGTTGAATTTTTGTGGTGAAGCTATGTAAAAAAAAATTTTGGTTCGATCGCCGGTTCAATTATTAATATCGATAATACCGAATTCCAAACAAAAACTGCCATAACCTTCAAAACCGTATTGAAAACTATAATTAAACAAAACCTACACTCCCCATATGTAAATAATATGTTGAAACAAAAACATGAAAAATATTTCCTCAATTGAAAAACTCATAAAAAGTTGATTTGTGGATAAGTTGCCGCTCCCTATGGTAGTTCAAAACTGTCATTAATGCTCTTATGTAACAAACAATAAATCTTCTAAATAGCCACAACTGATTAGTTCCTCAAGTCCTTTGAAGAGTTTACTCCTTTACGCTTATACCTCAAAACTGTTTATTTCAAGTTTAGGTAGGTGGTAGCCAGCTGCTGGTACCCCTTCAGCCAAATTCAGGACTTGCCATATTGCCAATAGTTAGTTGTGAGGTGAGACCAAAGTTTTGTGGTTTCGAGTCTTTTGACGGTTTGTTCGGTCTAGTGCACGATCCCCCGCTCTTGCTTGTTGGACTAATTTCTTTTGTAGCAGCTTTACAGGGCCGTGCAATAGACCAATTCGCAAAGAAAACGTGGCAAGGCTCAGGCCTTAGCCCACCAACGAAATTCAGTTTTCAATTAGCCCCAACTCAATCAGCGTTAAGAGATGCCCTGGGCCCTGGGGACCAGCTGAAACCTTTTTTGAACAACAAACCACCGCATTCTATATTAATTCAAATTGGAATATCTGCATACAAGTACAACAACGACGAGCTAGGCTCCTTTTAGGCTGTATTTGGTTATACACCTGATACAATTTCAGTCAATTATTGGGTATCCCATCTCAACTTAGGAGTAACTCCGTCATGAGTAGGAACGTATTCCTGCAAAAAAGAGTGATAAAATTTAAGAACAAACAAGCGGAATCCGACCGAGTGAAGTAAGCATATCATTTCGCAGTTGTTTAACTTGGATAAACTAAAATCTTGAAGTACCTCGAGTTTCTTCACAAGCTCTTTGACTGTTGGTGCCGAGATAATGATGTTGCGTTCGCTCGGCTTTGTGAAACCTTCTTCCACAGCTTTGTCAATGAACGAGAGCAAAGAGCTGTAGTATCCATCAACATTCAGCAATCCGACCTGCAAGTCACGAAGAGGACTAAGCATTTCAGAATCCAAATGCAACAGTCTGACGTAACTACTGCAAGAGTTTGAGAGCTATGGTTCCAGCAAATGGGCATTACCGGTTTATCATGAATCCCCAGTTGAGCCCAGGTAATGGCTTCGGAGAGCTCCTCAAGAGTCCCAAGACCACCTGCATTGTTAAATATGAACAAGGGTTTACCAAGTATTCTTGTACACGAGCATTGTCAAGTGAATCATCCAATAGACAATAGACTAAATAGTTAATGTAATGCAAGGATTGGTTGGTCAAAAAGCTTGAAGGTTCTAGCTACCATTGGCCAATAGACTACTGTCATTGACCAAGATGGTACAAGCTATCACCTAGAGGATAGACAGAGGCAACTTAAGTAAATTGAATTGTCTGCCTATGTCGATGTTCTCTTTTTCCAAATCTGTGATAGTTCGCAGATCCCAATTGGCAAGTATTTCTATTTCAGTACTATATTTTCCATTAACAGCATGCTAGTTGTGGAAAAACTAGCCATAGCAAAGGGAAGTATACGTTTACTACAGGCTCAGAGTTTAATGGCTCTAACTAGGCAGAGCTCTAATTTTCAGTACTAGATGTTGATAGGTCAAGTATAGGGGCTAAAAGTTACAGATTATTGTAATCATGAGCCTTGGAAATTGTGCTTCACAGTTCAAGATGTTGTGCTTCGGTTTGAAATGGTTGCTGATCATCTGATTTACCCAACCCTTTGGAATTTTCTCAAGAGTTAAAAATGGTAACATTTTGAGGGAGAGTTTTGTATTACCTGGCAAGGCAATAAAAGCATCTGAATGCTTAGCCATCTCAGCCTTCCTTTGATGCATACCTGCCACTGCCTTCACCTCTCCTATTGTCTCACCAGTAAGCTGCAAAATTGCAACACAACTTTACAAGAGGTCGATAGGAGACCTTGCACTAAGTAGGCTTGTACGTGGCCATTTTACTTAATATATAGGGGCTCTCGCCCCTCCTTTTCACAAAAAAAAAATTGCAACACAACAAATGTTATTATGGGAAGAGAGAGACAGAGAGAGTCAGTTTGGAGTTTTGCAAGGACGCAATGATGGTTTCTTGGCTAGAGGTTGACTTTAAGCCATGGACGAAGCTTGAAAGGGCCTAAGCAGTAACTTTAGGATAAGGCAACCAAGAAGAAGCACAATGAAGATACTTGGTAAGTACAAATTTGGTGGATAAAGTTACAACAATATCTAGGAAAATGAAGGGAAAATTAATTATGAACAGAGCAAAGTACAGGAAATAGCTAAAAAGAACAAAAAAAAATGAAAGGAGAAGTTTTGAGGCAAGAAGAACAAAGCAAGGGATTTGAGAGAAGTTGTGGATGAGAGACAATGAGAGAGACCGAAAGTGAAGGGTTGACACAGATAAATATAAATTACAAGGCCAAAATATTAAACAAGACTAATAATTATTAATTCAAAAAGAAGTTTAGCTTTTTACGACAACAAAGAAAAGAGCTTTTTTTTTTACTCCTGGATCAAGGCAAAGCATACCTCTCGAGGCATGAGCGTCTTGGGAATAACCCTGTAGGGAGAGAGGGACAATAAAATGACAGAATTAAAATCAGTTGCTGCTAATAGAGAATTTAAGCAACAGTTACCAATGCAACCCTTAATACATCAACCTTGTCTCAACCTAAACATGTCTTAAATAGAGTACAATAATATTAGGAGTCTTAAATACTTACCCTAACACATGACGACCACCGTCATGAACAGTTTGGGAAATCAAGCCCATCAAGCCTATGCTGCCCCCTCCATAAACCAGGTCAATGTTTCTCGACACCTGCAATAAGAAAACACCATCATATCAACCATTTGAAGCCAAAGTTCTGAACTTTAATCTTGCCCATATTTACCTCCAAAGTTCTGAACTTTAATCTTGCCCATGAAAATGTAGGTCCTCTATTAACAAATTGTTGCAAAATAAACAACATTACAAGGATGGGTTTATTTAGTTCTTTCCAAAGGTCTAAACTTTTTGGGAATGCAATAGCTAATAAGAATACAATGGATAAAATAAGCTATCACACTTTTTTTTGGTCAGATAAGCTATCACACTTTACCCTAATGGACAAATAAAAATTATCCTTAAGTTTAAAAAATAAAAATCACATGTAATCCATTATTTCCAAAAAAGGGAAAAATACCAATTCCTTGCCAAGGTCAATAGCAGCATCCTGGTAGCTGGTCTTCCTCCCTTGGCTACTCCCACAAAATACACAAACCCTATTGAACCTAGATGATGTCACTCTCTTCTCACTACTATCCACTTCCATTTCCTTTCCTCTTTTTTTTTTTTTGCTTATATTCTCCAAATAACACCTCTCTTTCCCTCTCCCAAAACTCAACAGCCTTTTGTATCTTTTTTTTTAAGGGAAAAAAATAGAGAAACAAGTGTGTTACTAGTAACCCCAAAAGGGTACTTTGGCAAGAAACGAGTGTGTAACGTAACGTTATTATACAGACCAAAAATCCCCTTAGTCCTTGACCACTATTATACCTTGTTCACAAAATGGACTTGTGTTTTCCTCTCTCTCTCTCGCAGCGAGACCTTGTTCGGCTGGAGAGAGTATATATAATATCCAAGGTTATCAATACGGACCCGGACATTGAGTCGGATTGAAGTTCGTACTCCGTATTTTTTGGTCTGACCGGTTGTACTGCGGTCGAACCGGAACAAATTGATAAGAAAAAAACAACGAAGGAAAAAAAAAGAAACAACAAATCAACAAAATCAAGTAAGGGCAGTAGGTGAAAGCATGACATGACGTAGAAATTCTTATTTAAATAAATATGAGAAGGAAATTTTAAATTTATATTGCTGAACTTAAGGTCTTATCTTTCATTTCTGCCAAAAACTAATCAATAGCAAAATTAAATGACCAAGACCTTGCTTGCTTATTCTCGGCAGTAGGTGAAAGCATGACATGTAGAAATTCTTATTTAAATAGATATGAGAAGAAAATTTTAAATTTATATTGCTGAAGTTAAGGTCTATCTTTCATTTCTGCCAATAACTAATCAATGGCAAAATTAAATGACCAAGACCTTGCTTGCTTATTCTCGGCAAAACATATCACGGCTTATTCTCGACAAAACATATCACGGAAACGACCCCGATCATAATTAACTAATTACTAACTGAGCCCGATCATCATTAACTAAACACATCACGGAAACACATCAGTCATGACGGAAACACATTGAACAGCTCACGGAAACACATCACGGTACCTTGCCGAGCACATCACGGAAGGGCAACAAAGCACTTACAGGCGGGGCGACGGCAAGGGCAGCTAATCACGAGGTCGGGCTCGTTTGGAGTTACGAGTCAACAAAGAGACCAAGCCCCGACCTTGCCGAGCGCCAGAGAGAGAGCGATATATATATATACACACACACACCCCTCGATGCCGTCGAATCTTGAAGCCGACCATCGGATCTTGGAGCCAAGCTTCAGATTTTGTAGCTGAGTGTTGGTTTTCGGATTTGGTAAATTGTTTAGGGTTCTTGGGTGAAAGTATGAAACTGTGAAAGTCGGGGAGAGAGACTGAGAGAGACCGAGAGTATGAAGTTTGTTTTGATTTAACTTTTATGTACTTTTTGTTATTTCAGTATTTTCCGGTTTTTTTGGTATTTTTCTGGTTTGACCGTTCGGTCGGACCAGAAAATGGTAAGTACATTAAACATTTTTTTTTTTGTCAAAAACCATCCCGCGACCGGCGTATTTTAAAAAGTTGATAATATCAGCCTAGAGGAACGTGAGTGGCCCTTCCCGGCACGCATGCTCCACCTCTCCTAAACCGCACAGCGCATAGAAATTAATAAATATTTTGTAGTCAAATCTATCCAATCAAATTTAAAAGGGTACTTTAATAAATAATGTATACATATAAATATGTCAGGACAACAAAATTTTACCTTTTTATGAACCTGCGCTCATCGCAAGTAAATGCGTGATGCCTTTTTCATGATAATGGTTGTAATATTTTATTATTATTATTTAATAGTTTTACCTTAAATGGTAAATTGGATTGCTTTTTCATTAAAATATATTTATATATTTAATTTTAAGAATTTTTAATATTTAATTTTTAATTTATCGTTGTACTATTCTGGTGGCAATAACTAAATACTTATATAAACCCAAAAGTTATCATATCTTAGTAAAAGATTTTAAATTCAAACTTTGAGAAATTATAATTGTTAAAATTGGTCTTATACTAATGAAAGTTGAACTATATATGTATATATATATATATATATATATATATATATATATACATATGCACACACTAATTCACTAAATTGCAAAGGGTTAAAAAAATCACAAATTAACTTTCAAAATTCTTTTGCCATTTTATACCATTATGTTCGAATAAATTGTTTTTAATATTGTTCATAATTGTATAAAAATTTATATCCAAATGGTGTGGTTTCTTGAGTTCAAAATTAAATTTAGCATCTTTTCTATAAATTTTTTTGAATTTTTTAGTTTATTATGTAATTTATAATTATTTCTATTTCATAAAATAATAAATTTTATTAGTTCAAAATTAAATTTAGCAAGAAATATTAAATTTGAAGTTCCTTTTATTGTTGTGGGCTTGAGAAGCTATACGATAACTTTCGCAATGGTATAGTACAATATAAACGAGAGTGATGACATTGTATATTAAAAAAATGACATTTAGAATTCAGACAATGTGGTAGCTTGACAGTTAATAGTAGTAAAAATAGTATAATATTATAATTGATAATTAAAGACTAATATTTGAGATAACCTCTAGTCAAACGTATTAGGTTTTTTAATAAACAAGGGGCAAACATATCTAATTTGTTATTATCCACATGTTAATTGCATCAATTATATCGAATCAAATTTATCTTTTTTTTTTGTAGTAATCAAATTTATCTTTTAGATCGTCAAAAATACATCGCATGTCATGTCAGAGAATAGAGAATAGTAACATGATATATTTTGACCAAAAGACGGTAAATCTGGGTTAAGAATATTGACTATCAAAATATAAGTTTTCTGTGGACATGCTTTTTATTTACGTAATAAACAAAATCCTTGACAAATGAGCGGTAAACAGTATACCTAACCAAATCAAGTACTCTCTCACCTAGCTGTTGGTTATTACTATAGTTATTGCTTTTCCTGCCCTTTTTGTCACGAACGGAAATTTTCTTTCGCTAGTTTTGCCGTGCGGCCTTAAACTCATCTGAACCTAAGTAAGTCTAACTCTCGCAATTCTCCGAATTCTAGAGAGAGAACCAACACAAGTAACTTTGTAGAGAGAGAAACTTGAATGAAATGTTGGGTGATTACAAATGAAGGGGAGCACCCCTATATATACAACTTCTACGTGCCTTGTAACTCGTACTGGCTTCCCTAATAAATGCAACTTTACCTAACCCACTATCTAGAAAGCTACAAAGTCAAAAAGGCTACACCTATTATATTAATTAGGGCGGCTCCAAAACCCGAGGTACAATAAATGCTGGAAGCTTCTTCATGTCTTCCTAGAAAGCTCTCCCAGGTGTTAACCCCAATACGCCAATATCGTCACTTATGGGCCAGATCGGGCCTTCGCAAAGTTAACCCGTGACAATTCTCCCCTACCTAATCTCGCGATGCCTTCGTCGCGGCTTCAATCTTGGCAATCTTCTCCATTGCCTTTCGGTCTTCCCTTTCAATGCACCAAGTACTTCTCCGCACTTGGCATCGCAACTCTCTACTCATTGGCTTGACGGTCTTCTTCTCCATCAAGCGCCAAATGTACCAAGTACTTCTCTGCACCTGACATTGCACCTCTCCGCAAGTTGGCTCGATGGTCTTCCTCTCCTTCGAGCTCTTTGGTGACTTCTGCCTCTCGCGAAAGTCTTTCCACTTTGGTGCTTTCTCACTCTTGTGGGTCGCAAAGTGGTCATCCAGCGACACACTCCCCCACCTATTCACACAATGTACCATGGGACGCTCTTCATCCCCGATGAGTCCTCGCAACCCATCTCCTTCTTGACTTTGGTATAGATGCCTCTTTCGTATTATGGCCTACCTTACATTGGAAGGATCACCTTGTATGCCCACACCTTCCTTGTCGAGTAGATTCTCCTTTGGTTGGCTCATAACAGCCATCTCGACCTTGCGATACCCCGTATCAGCCAATTCCTTCATGAGGTTGGCTCCATCTCCCCATGGAAGCTCCCTCGTTAGCTCAGCAACTCGACCCACTAACTCCTCATGGGCATCTGCAACTTTGTCATCTGACAACGACCCCTTCGTCAACTCAGCAAGCTAACCTACTAACTTGTGAGCTTTTGTGGCTCCTCTCATCGCTCTCTCTTTCCACTTCACGAACTTGTGGTCCACCCTTCTCCTAAGTGGAAGTTCTTCTAATGACTCTGTGATCAACTCCTCTTCGAGCTCAAGTGTACTCGACAGCCTTACGAGCAACTTGGTACCTCCTTGATCTCCTTCTTGCCCCATTGCATCCTCTGCTTCATGGCTGACTTAGTGAACTCGGCAACCATGCGAGCACCTCGGTTCCTCCTCGATCTCTCTCTTGCCACATTGCAACTCTTGCTTCATGGCTCTCCTTCGCAATCTCGCTGCTTATCCCTGCATCTTCGATTGCTCCACTCGAGTCATCCTCCAACTTGATCTCCTCGGTTAGCTTCACCTCGACCAACTCGATGCCTTGGGTTGTCTCCTCTACAACCCATTCGATAACTTTGGCTGGCTTCTCTGCAACTGACTTGATGATATTGGTTAGCTTCTCTGCAACCAACTTGGTAACTTGGTTTGGCTTCTCTGCAACCCACTCGATCAGCTCTTCCCCTACTTAAATCGCTGAGAGTCCTCTCGAAGGCATCTCTTCCTTCTCTTCAATCGACACCTTGAAAGCGGTGGGTAAACTTGGTGCATCTAACTGCATTCTATGAGGTCTCTCGTGGCATGGGAAGGAATGCATCGACTCCTTCGATGATCTTCCCTTCGATTCTTCGATCCACGTCCGAGCTCGCTCCTCCTGCTCAATCTCTTTGCTAGTGGTCATGACCCTGCAACCAAAAGCATCGGTGAGTACAAGCGATGGCTCCTCTATCGGGGCTTCTCGTGATTCCTTCAATTCTGGAGATTCCACCCATCCTCCAGGTGGGAGCTTCCTTGCCAGCTCCACAGTCTCAACGCCATCTATGTCCTTGACGATGCCCGCAAACTCCTTCAGAATCATGCTCTCTTTGGACACCAACCTTACCTCCTCGCACTTCTTGTGCATCTCTTCGGACATTGCATGCATCTCCTCGCATGCCTCGCGCCCCTCATCACACATCTCATCGTGCTTCTCCTCGAGCGTTGCATCCTTCTCCTTACATGCTTCTTGCTCTTCGTTAGACTCTTCGGGATCCTCTACTCGCCTCGAGTGGCTAAGTCGTAAATTGGCCCTCTTCAGACACTCGCTCGTCTTGTGAGATCCATCGCCAATGAAGCACTCGTATTTGGGCTTCCACTCTGTCTTCTTTAGACACTCGCGCATTCGATGCGATCCTTCGCAAATGATGCAATTGTGCTCCCTGCGAACCACCTCTTGGCGTAACCTTTGGAACTCCCCCAAAGGCTCCTTACGAACAAGTGGATCGGGCACCACTACTTCCTTGCGTACCTCGCGGACCATCACCTTTTGCTCTTCGCAATCTCGGATCTACGCTAGTATCCTTGCTCTTGTTGGACAATGAAGTATCCGGTGTGACTCTCCGCAAATGGTACACATGGACTCTTTCCTACGCCATCTTCGCTATCTCGGTCATCTTCGAGTCCCCATCCAAGAGTCGACATATTTCACCACTGATTGGAAGTCTAGCACACAAGGTTCTACTTTTTCTTTGGCCCAAAACTCCAATCCTTCGAGGAAGGTACTTAACAACACCTTTTTTGTCAAGTCCTTAACACCCTCGGTCACATTGCAGATCTCCTGCACATACTCTCGTATGCTCTCCTCGCGCACAAACTCTCAGATCCTCACATACTCCTGGTGAGCATCAAACTTCGAACTCAATGAACAAGCAAGGTTTGTCGCGCATACCTTGTCGATCTTGCCTGACCTGGTGCTAGCTGCTTCGTCGACCGTCCCTTGTATCCTTAGTTGGAACCCACCTTCCTCGATATGGCATTCCTCAATGCATTGGACTCTCTCTTCCGACTTCTCGCAACTATCTCGAACACCAAGCTTCACCTTTAGGATTCTCCGTCTAAAGGCAGCCTCTCCATCTTGAGGTCCCGACTCCTTCTTGCGAGACACCACCATCACCTCGGTAGGCATCACCTCTAGCTTCTTGGAACGACAACCTTCCTCTGACTGGTTCCTTCTCCACGAAGTCATCGAAACTCTGCTCTGATACCAACTGTCATGGACGGAAACTTTCCATCGCTAGTTTCGCCGTGCGGCCTTAAGCTCCTCTGAACCTAAGTAAGCCTAACTCTCGCAACTCTCCGAACTCTAGCAAGAGAACCAACACAAGTAGCTTTGTAGAGAGGGAAACTTGAATGAAATGTTGAGTGATTACAAATGAAGGGGAGCACCCCTATATATACAACTTCTACGTGTCTCGTAACTCATACCGGCTTCCCTAATCAATGCAACTTTACCTAACCCACTATCTAGAAAGCTACAAAGTCAAAAAGGCTACACCTACTATATTAATTAGGGCGGCTCCAAAACCCGAGGTACAATAAATGTTGGAAACTTCTTCACGTCTTCCTAGAAAGCTCTCCCGGGTGTTAATTCCAATACGCCAATATCGCCCCTTACGGGCTAGATCGGGCTTTCGCAAAATTAGCATGTGACACTTGGACCCTCGTCTTCCATAGGTTGGTTGCACGAGACCACCATGGATTACTAATTGCAATATTGAATTGGATCTAGATAGACTACTTTTATGATGCTATTTCAAAAGCATGGCTATATTTTTTTTCCTTAATCTCTCCGTTTCATAAAAATAAAAGTGAAAAGGAATAAAATAAACCTATGTCAATTTAGTTCTAAAACATATATATATATATATATATATATATATATATATATATATTCGTTAGAGAACTTTAAAAATTCAATCGAAACCATAAGTCTGCTACCCCAAATAGTTCAAATAATGAGATGAGTGTCACTTAATTGTGATGGTGGGCATGCTGGTAAATATACAAACCGACACCAAGTCCTCTACCTACCTCGCTTCTCCGTTTCAATTCTCGCACTTTCCCATTTTTATCTCACGCCGTTTTGTTCCATCAAGTGAAAATGTCCATTTGCCGCCTAAGAACCAAAAGAGCCTCAAAACTAATTACCCCACAAAATTAACCGCTAAAATTTATTTATTTACCTCTCTGCTCACTCTCCTTTCCGTCATCAGCCTTATGTTCCCTTTTCTCCACCTCCGGTTAAGATTCCTCGCCACGAGGTGAGAAAGATACCGATACTCCTCCCGGGTAAGTGATTTCCAGCTCGGACTCTTCTTCTTCGGCTTCCAATTCGGTTCGCTAGCTTCGAGAACCCTAGGGTTTTGTACCTCGGAGGTCATTTCTCTATATTGCTCGTTGAAGAAACTGCTCAAATTTTTTTACTTTTTGAGGTTTTTTCGGAGGGTTAGGGTTTCGGAGCTGCTTATTTTTCGGAAATTGTTTGATGTTGCGAAGTTGAAGTTCTTACTGAGATTATTTGAATTATTTTTTTCACTTTTTTTCTTGCAGTGGATAGAGATTCAGTGAGTTCAGGATGTTTTTTTCTTGCGAAACTTTTTCCTTTTTGTGAATATTTTTTCTTTCTGAGTTATTAGTTTTGATGTGTTCTACTGGGTAACTAACTGTGTTTATGTCGATTGTTGCGTATTGGGGGAAAATAGCTGATAATAGAAGGTTTTAAGAGCTACAGGGAGCAAGTTGTTACCGAGCCCTTTAGTCCGATAGTTAATTGTGTTGGTGAGTTTTTACCCCGTCCTGTCTCTGTGATCTCTTTTTCTTGCTTTCAACTGTCCAGAAGTTTTTTAGTGTCGTTACTTGAAAGAATGTTCTTTGGTGTACTGTTGTTTCTTGTGGATGGAATTCTATCGCCTTTTTCTACACAAGTATCTGTTTGCTCTATTGTGAATGCTGGGACTTGTGTAGGATTCATAAGCAAAAATGTATGCAGAGGTGATATGGATTATGTTCTATGCTTGGTCATGTGGATGCTGCGAATCATGTTGAATTTGGAATTACTTTGTCCAATCTTAGCTTGTTACATTCAATGGGCTCTGCTGTAATCATGTATGTGGAACAAACATAATCCCTTATAACATGAAGCTTTTGCTGTTTATGTATCCATGAATTTTAAACCCTCATGTCCCACGAGCTACTTAATTGCTGCAGTTGATGGTGTTGATTCTACATTGGTTGATGTTCCTCATGGGTTGCATCAAGTTTTCAATTGATGGGTGATTGGAGGTTTTATTTGACTTGCACGCTCTTGTATAATTTTTTCACCATATACTTTTTCTCGTGTATGGTCCCTTAGACGTTTTCTCAAGTCATTTATTTCTTTTAACTGATTTTTCTGGCAATTGCTGTATCATAATTCACAAGCAAGCTTTCCTCATAAACATATTATATTCCCATGCCTTCAGTTTTTGTTGGAACCTTGGACAAGTGCTTCAGAAATGTGTGCGAGCTTGACATAATGTTTAACTACAGCAAGATATGTGCCGTTATCTTGCATGTAATATGGCTCTTGTATACTTATGCAACATTTGTTTTCATTTCTAGCTGGGATGTGGTTGCAGTAATGAATCTAGTATAAATTTAAGATTGCTTTAGGAATCACTGATTACGTGATTATAAACTGGTGGTGAAGGCTTCTCGATGCCGAGTTTGGCCATCTGGCATCTGCCTGTTTTACTAAGGTTCAGCTTATTGATTTGTTGATGCACACTATACTGTATGAGATTGTTTTTGGAGGGCAAGTGCTGGAAACTAGCTCTGCTGAGATTATCAAAGTTGTAGATGAAATATCCAAGCGAGTCGTCCGATCTCTCTCATTGTGAGCCTAATGCACATTCTCTTTGTTAGTTTCTGATTGGAGGGCTTTCATTGTGTAGGCTCGAAGCCGACTCAAAGTCTATGACATTGGCCAAAACTGTTTCTGGTTGGTGATAGGAAAGATCAAAGACCCACCACAGTAATTCCATTGCCACAAGCAAAAGGTTTAAGTTTGCATAACTCAGCATATGGAAGCAGCAGCAGTGGCATCCAGTTGCCACTGCATTGATTCGTATTAAAATTATTGAACCCTTCATCGTTTTTGCAAGTAATTGGTCGTAAATATTTTGAACGGACGCTTTGCTTTTCCATTCACATGAAAGAGGCGAATGAATTTATCATCCAAGGCAATCCAAAGTCGGACCTCGGAAAGTGGTCAACTTTTCCGGAGAATTGTTGCCTCACTGTTGGCAGTAGATGCCACCTCAAAGTTGCTATCATTGCTGGAATGTACTCTAGTTTTTTCAGGTCCTGTATAACGATATGAGCAGCATTGTGGCCAGGCGCACCCATCACTCCGCCTCCCGGATGAGCTCCACTTCTGCACAGGTAAAGACCACGGACATGGGTCTTATAGTTTGACCTGTATTCCAAAGCAAAACTGTGTCACAGAGCGTTCTATAAATATCTCTTGTCGTTTGACAACTTTGCTGCTTTTTCCGATATTACCATCCTTTCGCTGGTCGCATGAGGAAGAGAGAATCCAATCCCATGGCTCCGTGGAATATGTTACCCCCTGCAAAAATTGGCCCAATGACGTTAAATAAAATGAAGAAGGTATCAATGGTCCGTGAAAGGAATCCCTAGAATCAGATCAGATGATAGCATTGACCTGTCAGACCGATTATGCTTTCCAGGTCTGGTGGAGTGAGCATGTCATAGCCGATAATGGATGAGCTGAAGCCAGGCGCATATTCATCGACGTAAGAGAAACACGGTTGTGCAAACGAGTCCTAGAGACATACAATCTCTAGAGTTCAAAATGCTGGAGAGAGAACCTAAAATGAAACCATAACACTGGTAAAACTCACTCCACCATCTTCCCAGCTTCCATCTGTTGGCTTGTATGGTGTATATGGGATGAACAAGTTGATCACATACTGACCTGCCAAGCAGTATGATGCATCCCAACACAAATTCTTCTTAAAAGTAGGCTACCAAGTTTTGAGGCAACAAAGGACCTCTTAAGATGCTAAATATCTTAAGCAGAGGTACAGAGTAATTGCATCTAGAAACAGAACAAAGTTTTGACGTATGAACTCAAAGCACCAGAAAGCGCATGGCTTAGGATTTATCATCGGAGCTGAAAACAGCTGATCAATTGACTTCACGTATTAAGGATTTTGAAGCACCAAATATGCTACACATACTGGGTGGAGATATAGTACTGTCCAAGACTAAAGGAATAGTCATTTCAATGACAGGTCTCTTCGATGGTATCCCGTTGACAGCATCTTGACAAGCCGAGTCGATCTCCTCCATTCTTTTTCAAGCGAGGGAGACTGGGAGAGGGACAGCTTAGTCAGGATACCAGCTCATGATCAAAAACAAGAACGATATTCGGGAATGATATTTGTTCACAGATATACATATACATATATATATAATACATATACATATACATATACATATACATATACATATACATATACATATATATATATATATATATATATATGAATTAAAACAAGAACACTACAATCCGAGTTTATTAATTAAAAACAGCAAGATGGACTCAGAAATTCGGGAATATGACCTGGATCCAAATTAATTAATTTGAAGGCTTCTTTAATTAGTGGGGATTCACGCGAGAACACCGAGCAGAGTACCTACGTGTCTCACCCTCCCTCGGGGTAAATAATTGGATGTTTTGTCTTCTTGGCTGTCGTATGTACAATCTTTTTAAGTGATTGTGTATTCCGTAAATTTTTCATAGATTTTATACTAACGAGTAATAAAATGTAGTGGTGTGAGAATGATAATATGTACTATATCAACTAAATTTTGTATCATATTTAACAATTTTATTTTTGTAATCAAAATCTTAATATAAGTATTTGTTATTTTTTCATGTGTACACTATTTGCACCGATCTAACAACTGAATTCAAATTAGATCAAAATGTACATGTACTTGGTCAGACTTTTAAAAACAATATATTGTGGTTTACGAAGCGAAAGAATAGAGAATATATCGAGGGAGGGGCATCTTTTGAAAACCGGTGCTCGCCAATCTCAAGACTATCTGATTCTCTATTGCGTGCTTTTTTGCATCTTTTGAAAACCGGTGCTCGCCAATCTCAAGACTATCTGATTCTCTATTGCATGCTTTTTTGAATCTTTAATCGAATAACACTTCGATGTTCCGGATGACTTTCTTCCGTCCCGATCATCATGTCTGTGGGTCTCATCCTTTTTTTTCTTCCACATTTTGTAATTTTTTTCTTCTGGATAATACTACTTGGTCATTAGATATGTATTATACAAACCAAAAAAAAAAAGATATGTATTATATAATCAACTAGTTTATGATCGACTACGTAAATTCGTAGATGATATTTAATAGAAGTTAGTATTTCCAAGGTTTTGAATTCTACTTTTTCACGTAAATAGAATAACGTTTTTATAGTTAATCTAGATACTTGGTTATTATAATTTTTTATTGATTTCCCGTCCTCGAGTAGTTTTTTTTTCCCTTTTCTTTCTAGTTTGACTCAGAGCTTTCATAGCTAACAATGTTTCTATCGAGAAAACAAGTTCAATATAGTAATGGAAGAACGAGGGAGTGCCAAAAGGTGGCAGATTTTCTCATTGACAATATAGGGTTACAACACTATGTTTATATACATGGTAAAAGGAATCTAAAAATACGTACATCCTTATCTTTAATTCTACTACAAGACAAAGGAATAAGAATATTATGTACAGATGTTGACGTGGCAGTATCATCCTCGGGATCAGCTCAAACGAATCATTTGACGTGGCCATGATCCCCGCATTTTCCTTGTGTTCTGAGCTGGGAAGTTTGTTTTGTGTGTGGGCTCTCTCTCCTTGGGCTTACGTTGATGTTCTGGGCCCAGAACTTCTTAATTATGGAAGAAATAATAAGCCCATTTTTCTTCAACTTCTCTTCTCCTTGTTTCAGACTCAGAACTTCATTTTCATCCGTAGCATTTGGGATTTCATCAAGATCAACAGGCTTCAATAGCCCCCCGCAAGCTGGACTCGATATGCTGAAGAGACCAAGCTTGGAAAGGAACTCATAGAACAGAGTAGGAGCCAGTGGTTTAGTTAAAATATCTGCCACTTGGAGCCGAGCTGGTACATGGAACAAACGAATCAAGCAGCTAGTTATCTTCTCGCGAATCAGATGACAATCCAATTCAATATGCTTTGTTCTCTCATGTAATACTGGATTTTCAGCTATGTGAATTGCCGATTTGTTGTCACAGTAAAGAGAAACTGGAAGGTGATGCTCAATTCCAAGATCATCAAGTATATAAGTGAGCCATTGAATCTCGCAGCTGAGAGATGCCAACGCTCTATATTCTGCTTCAGAAGAGCTCCCAGACACCGTGGGTTGTTTCTTGGATTTCCAACAGACAAGAGAATTTCCAAAGAATAAGCAGTACCCTGTAGTAGATCGTCCTGTGTTCTTGCATCTTCCCCAGCTAGCATCGGAGAATCCACACAACTTTTGTTCTGATGTTGCTGGGAAGAAGAGTCCCAAGCCTGGATGCCTCTTCAGGTATCTTAAAACGCGATGCAAGGCTTTGTTGTGCTCAATCAGTGGATCTTTTAAGAACTAACTGAGTTGATGTATAGCATAGCACAAGTCTGGTCGAGTATTAGTTAAATAGAGCAGCTTACCAATGAGCTGTCTATACCTCGTAGGATCTGTTATAGCAGAAGAATCCATTTGATCTTCAAGTTGTAAGTTTTGAATCATGGGGGTGCGCATTGTCTTGCAATCTTGAAAGCCTCCATCATGCAAGATCTCAACTGCATATTTTCTCTGACATATGTGAATCCCTGCTTTTGTGCGAGCCACCTCAATTCCAAGAAAAAATTTGAGTTGACCAAGGTCTTTGATCTTCAATCTATCATGAAGAAACATCTTCACTTGATGTATATGATTCATGTCGTCTCCTGTTAGTATAATGTCATCAACATAGACAAGGAGACAAGTGGTATGAGTCGTTGTCTTAAAAACAAACATGGAGTGATCAGATTTAGCTTGGTGAAACCCGAATTGCAGCAACAAGGAAGTCAGCTTCTCGAACCATTGTCTACTTGCTTGCTTGAGACCATACAGAGATTTGTTCAACTTACAAACTTGATTTGGTTCAGTTGATAAACCTGGAGGAAGATCCATGTAAACTTCTTCATGCAATTCTCCATGTAGGAAAGCGTTGTTGACATCAAGTTGCTCCAAAAACCAATTTTTACTGGCTGCCACTGCAAGAACAAGTCTGACCAAAGTTAACTTAACAACAGGAGAAAAGGTCTCCAAATAATCTACTCCGAGAGCCTGATTGTATCCCTTGGGAACTAATCGAGCCTTGAATCGCTCTATAGTGCCATTGGAATGGCGTTTAATCTTATAAACCCATTTGCATCCAATTGGTCGTTTACCAGGAGGAAGTGTGACAATCTCCCAAGTACCATTCTGATACAACGCATCCAATTCGATCTTCATAACTTCCTGCCAACAAGGAAGTTGATTGGCTTCTTCGAAATCGTGTGGCTCTTTGACAGCATCCAAAGCCAATGTATAAGCTTTATGGGTTTCACCAAGCATATCAGTTGTTAGAAAAGCTGAAATTGGATACAAGCTGTTACCTTCATCACCCTGACCTGCTTCATCTGAAGCTGATTGGAATTGCTGTGACACTATAGGATCAACTTTATAATCATTCAGGTATAATGGTGTATGTCTTGGTCTAGTGGAGCATCTGAGGGAGGGGTCTACTACGGGCAAACTGGTATTTGGTTCATCAAAACAGAGTGGTTCCACTCTGCTAGGACCTATAGGGTCAGTCTGCACGGATGGATGGTCTACTACAGGTGAGCTGGCATTTAGTTCATTAAAACAGAGTGGTTCCACTCTGCTAGGACCTATAGGTTCATCTTCAATGTGTAGAGGGTTCGATTTGGTTATATATGGGACAGGTTCATGAGGATTGAATGTTGGAAGTATGGTTTGGAATGGAAAAATGTTTTCGTAGAATGCAACATCTCTAGAGACAAACGTGTTGTGGAAATCTAGATCATAAACTTTGTAACCTTTGATTCCTTCTACATATCCTAGGAAGACACACCTACGTGCTCTAGGATCAAACTTATTGCTGCGTGGTAGAACAGCTGCATAGCATAAACAACCAAATATTCTAAGATGGGACACAGAAGGTGGCTTGTTATAGAGTACTTCGTATGGAGTTTTCTGTCCAAGTATGGTGGAAGGAGTCAAATTTATGAGGTGTACAGCATGTAATATGCAAGCACTCCAGAAATGAATAGGCAAGTATGCTTGACATCTGATTGCCCTTGCCACATTCAAAATGTGTTGATGCTTCCTTTCCACTCTCCCATTTTGTTGGGGAGTGTAGGAGCATGTTGTTTCATGTAGAATTCCTTTTGAAGCAAAGAAAGCACGCATTATGAACTCAGTTCCTTGATCAGATCGAATTCGTTTAATCTTAGCTGTAAATTGTGTTTCAACCATATGTGAAAAATTCTCCAAACTGGTTTGAACATCAGCTTTGGATTTAAGAAGATATGTCCAAGTGGCACGTGAGTGATCATCCACTATGGTCAAGAAATAACGGAAACCATCATATGAAGCAACAGAGTATGGACCCCATACATCAACATGAATTAGGTCGAAACACTTAGAAGATTTGTTCGTGCTCGATGGAAAAGATAAACGTTTGAACTTTGCATAATGACAAATATCACATGGATGTCTAGAATCTAAAAGGATAGTAGGACAAGAACGTCTTAAAACTTGAAGCTTAGAGCTAGGAAGATGCCCTAATCTACAATGCCAAAGATCGAGATCATGCGAAATGTAGTTGGTTGTGACAACAGCAGCAAGGTAAGTTGGTTGCAGGTTGGTCTGGAGGAAGTAAAGTCCCCTTTGTCTCTCAGCAATTCCAATCTTCCTCTGTGAAACTAGGTCTTGTATAACACAGCAAGAAGAAGAGAAAGTGAGTGCTATAGGTAGATCATTTGCCAGCTGACTTATGGAGATCAAATTGAAGGAGAAGTCAGGGATAAGCAAAACGTTGAACAATGTGAGATCCTTCGCAATTCGCATAGTCCCGATATGCGATGCAACAACTTTGGATCCATTTGGAAGTGTTATGTCCGCATTGTCTACTTTCTTACATCTGATGAACCACTTAAGATCACAACAAACATGTGTAGAAGCTCCAGAGTCCAAGATCCAGCAATCAGAATTAAGACATAAAGAGTTGTGGTTCTGTATATTGCAGATTGAACGCATACCTGCTGTGGCATGTTTCGGATCGATCTGCTCAACTGAATTGGCAAGAGAGCCAGCAGCTAAGGAAGGACCTGATGATGCGAAGGTCTGCTTCATCATGGTCATGAGGCCCTGGACTTGCTCTGCACTAAAACCAAATTGACCTCTTGGTTCTTCAACTACTTCTGCTGCGCTTGCTGAAGCTGCTACCTGGTTATACCTCGGTTTGGGCTTGAAGCTTGGAGGAAAACCGTGCAACTTGAAACACTTGTCAACCGTATGACCTTCCTTGTGACAATTCGTGCAAAATGGCCTCTTGGTTGGAAAACGTCTGTTCCCAAAACCTGCAGCTAAAAGAGCATTTCCCTCTGCATTTTTGACAACTGTAGGGACCTCAAATGTCTGTCTTTCATGCTGACTGACGAGATACATTACACGACTCATGGATGGTAATGGATCTATCATCAAAATTTGGGTCCTAACATGTTCAAAGTTATCGTTCAAACCGATAAGAAACCCCATGATGTAATCTTGATCTACATGTTCAGCTGTCAACACGATTGCAGGGCAAGGATCTCTTGGATCCGGTACACACTCACAAATCAGAATGGGCCTAAATTGCATCAATTGATCCCAGAGAGACTTATACTTGGAAAAATATTCATTGATAGTGAGTATACCTTGAGAGAAGTTAGAGATTTGCTTCTTTAATCCTGCAATCTTCACGAAGTCAGCTTTGCCGAAGCGTTCCTTGAGATGTTCCCAGAGCTCCCTTGCTGACTCGAACCAGAGAAGGCTCTCGGCGAGATCCGGATCGACTGACTTGATCAGCCATCGCATCACGAGCGTGTTGCATCTTTTCCAGGAAGGAAAGAGAGGGTTCGCCTTTGCAGGGACTGGAACGGAGCCATCAACAAAGCAGATCTTGTTCTTTGACTCTAGGGACTGACTCATGGCGCGGACCCACGAGTGATAGTTCTTATCGTTCAAGAGTGGCGTTACTAGAACCTCTGCTGGGCTCTCACCGGGATGTACATAAAAAGGATTGGAAAACTCTCCTCCTGGAATGCGAGGGAGGGAAGCTTCCATAGTTGATTCTGCTGCTGCAACAGTAGGATCTTGAGGTGTGTTCTCTGCCATGTTTGTTGAAGGGCCGAAAGAGAAAAAACGGAAGAAGTAGGAGCTTTATTGCTCTGATACCATATCGAGAAAACAAGCTCAATATAGTAATGGAAGAACGAGGGAGTGCCAAAAGGTGACAGATTTTCTCATTGACAATGTAGGGTTACAACACTGTGTTTATATACATGGTAAAAGGAATCTAAAAATACGTACATCCTTATCTTTAATTCTACTACAAGACAAAGGAATAAGAATATTATGTACGGATGTTGACGTGGCAGTATCATCCTCGGGATCAGCTCAAACGAATCATTTGACGTGGCCATGATCCCCGCATTTTCCTTGTGTTCTGAGCTGGGAAGTTTATTTTGTGTGTGGGCTATCCTTGGGCTTACGTTGATGTTCTGGGCCCAGAACTTCTTAATTATGAAAGAAATAATAAACCCATTTTTCTTCAACTTCTCTTCTCCTTGTTTCAGACTCAGAACTTCATCATCCGTAGCATTTGGGATTTCATCAAGATCAACAGGCTTCAATAGTTTCTCTTCTTTTTTGCATGTGTGCGAAGGCAAGGAGGAGTAGTCGTTGCTTTCATGATTGGATAGTATCTAATTATTATATTTTAGGAACGGTATCTAATTTGGACATCTTTTTCGAGCTTTCTTTATATTTACCCATTTGTATTTTCCTCTTCTATTGCATGACATCGAAATTTCCAGATTGGAAATTACATACTACTAGTATAGCATGACTACCAGACACTATTTTGGGTTCACCGATAAAGCTTTTTATCGGACAGAATCACTTTTACGTGAAGCCGGTAATTATGGAGTTTGCTTTTATATTTTGTACAGAAATCATCTATTCTTGATTTGGTTCTTTTCCCATACACCATTTAGTATTCGTACCAATGCATATTTAAATGATATAGATGGGTTAATATTTCTCGTTGCAATTGTTTGATTGGTTCAACACGCGGTTATTAAAATTTTGTCAGAATCTTTTGTTCCTCGATTTTTAAAATAAAATTTTAAATGTGGTAAATTCTTGCAAATTGTTGAAAACTTTAATTTTAGGCTAGATATATAAACTATAATGTTAACTACTTAAATAATTATCGGATGAAATAAATTGGTTCAGGTGGTCTCACTGTAACTGTCTACTTACTTTGATTGTTACATGGGATGGTATTCAAACTGGTTGTTGATGAGTCAGAGAGTAAAGGCTCGTATATTAGTAGTTCTCCATCGCAAAAACTAAGAAAATTATAAGATCAGTCATAAATATAAAAGTAATTGTCAGATACGTTATATTAACTTTTCATGAACGGATATCTAATTAACTAATTAAGGCCAATATGTTTGTATAATTTTTTTGTAATGATGAGTTGCACTTGTTTGAGATTGACGGATTGGATTAGTCGTAAATAATAATAATAATAACAACAACAACAACAACAATAAACTAGCGCTTATTGGAAGTTTTAAACCTGAAACTCAAGGACGTGATTTAAAGTTTGGGTATGAAAAACACATAGTCCAGACACATGATTAATGGCCATCACAAAGAAAAGACATATGATTAATGTAACCTCAAACCCCCATTCGCGTTAACTGAGATTGAGGAACATGTTCAATAAAGCAGTGCGATTATGGCACAATTTAACAATCTATTACACGTGTGATTTAGAAAAAAAATCTATGCGAGATTTTTTAATAGAACGGAGTTTACTGACTATTTAGTATTTACTGTTTTCGTTTAGTTCGTTCTATTTTGAATATGTTTTAACTCACCCATATTTCTGGTGATTCTAGGTTAGGTTCAGTTATATCAACATGTGCTTTTGTTTGGACCAGTCTTGGTTTGATCTAAGATCCGTTTGGGTGAAATTATTGATATTATTATTGCACGTAAATTATTTTTTTCTCGATTAAACTTATTTAATCTTGAACCTTGTTTGTGTGCATCATTTATTCATTCAAATACTCACTTAATAATATAAAATTGCCTTTTGACTATTCATTATAGTTTGCCTCGACATTACATCAATTTGGTTGTTGATTCTTGTAGTTTGTTTGTTTTTTTTTGTCATCAGTGTTACCGTGCCACCTAATTGTTCACAGTTTAGTTTTCTTTATCTGTTAAATGCTTTTGTTATTTGTGTCTATATACACATATAAATATTTTGCCTCGTGATCCGTGTATATTAATAGAGGCTCTACAAAAACTAAAGTAATAAATGAAGTAGGTCTTGACGATAAATGGAGAGTGGAGGTGGCGAGAAGAGCACGGGGAGAGAGAGGGACTGAGAATCATTATTCCATTTTTCTTGGTAGGCTGCCACTGGCAGATAGGCTGCAGGATAGAGTCCTGTATTTTCTTTCTCATCTTTTTAAGGTCAAAGAAAAAACATGTTACGCCTCCACCGAAATTTTAATCACTTGTCCTTGTTCGGAAATTGACCAAGGGAAGAGTTTTTAAAAATAAAAACGAATTTTACCGCAAACAAGGGTCGTTCTCGTCCAATATGCAATGCAAGAGGAAATTGATGTTATTCTATCAATAACAGTCAATTCATAGAATCGATACCAATACAAGAACCGACAGCAGTCTGAAACAAAATTTTAGGAAATGACAGTCGAGAGGGAGAGAGATAGAGTAGAGGTAGTTCTCGTGATCGGAGAAGGCAGATCTATCTCTGGAAGACTGAACCCACAAGTCACGTGGGCACTTTTGACTGCCCAGTCACCAACCCATCCGCCCCTTCCCTTGGTCGTAGCGCCCTAGCTCAGCTATCATATTAATGATTAATATTTGAATAAAGTCTGATTTTATTTTTAATAGTTTTGTCAATATATTGATATTTTTATAAGTAATGTTTTTACCAATTGAATCAATTCAAACATTACATGCATTGTCGATGCTTATTTTGACTAATCTTATAGCGAACAACAATATTCATATTAATAAATAATATTTTTAGTATAGGTTATAAAATGTACACTAGCCACCATAATATTTAAAAAACATTTTAATTTATTTTTTGTTAAATGTAACAAATTATAGTTAATTAGTTATACTTACATGCAGTGACTAAACAAAAAGAAAATTTACAACTCCATCTTCAAATATGATCTCTCATTTTTGTTTATATTTATTTTATAGATGACTAATCAATACTGATATGATTCGACAAAAATCGATGAATAAATATTAAGAATTTGTCATTATACTTCTGCCCCCAAAACAAAATTTACAAAACTTCAAAGGTCCTCATCTTCCATCTCTTTATATAAAGGGTATAAATCTAACATGGACTCATCCACCAACTTACTTCCATACCACTCCCAAGTCACAAACAGTTTCAGTACCACTATATATATATATATATATATATATTATTTCACAAAAAAAATATATTAATATATCCCCCGTCTTTATTCACAAAACACAGACTCCTTCGACCAAAAAAACAAAAGACTCCTCACTTCCCCTCTCTAGTATGAGCGTTAATTTTTGATATCTCTCTACTTCTCTCTCTTACAAGGCAACTTGTGTCCATTTCTTCATTAACAACAACACATCCCATATTTTCATTTCACGACAACGTGGACCCACCTACCTCAGGTGCTGGCAGGTATTTCTTAGTCTTATTAGCTTATTTATAAAACCCTACCAAACAACTCTCCAACCAATACGTACCTTGAGCTTTAGGAACGCATAAAGATGATGCACCATCAAGCGAACTTCAAGCGCTCCTACGACGAGAACGACCAGTACCCCCAGATGCTCTACCCTTTTGCCTCCCCTTCTCCTTCGTCCTCGGTCGATTGCACCCTCTCCCTCGGCACCCCGTCGAGAAGCGGCGGCGATCAGTCCGACGAGAGGAGGCGTGCGCGCGGCCCGAGCGGGTCCAAATTCGGCTGCTGGGACTTCCTCCAGGGGAAAAGCTCGAGCAGTAGCGGTAGTAGCAGCAACGGAAGCAATGATGCGATGATCAATAACGATCCTTTGCTCGCTCGAAGATGCGCCAACTGCGACACCACTTCCACTCCTGTCTGGAGAAACGTTCCCCGAGGCCCCAAGGTACGTATCTAATTAATGCAAGTTCGAACCTAGACATTGGTCAAAGTTCATAAAGAGACGTCCACGTTTTCAAGGAGTTTGTTTCCTTTTCATTTTTTTGAAACTAAAGCTAAAGGAAATTATTACATTTGACCGTTTGCCACCTTGGTCTTTTGTCTTCTTCATGTTTTCCTAAGTTACGTAAGCTTTATTTTATTATTAATTAGTACCAGCAATTAATAACATGTACGATGGTTGTTTTGCAGTCGCTGTGTAATGCATGTGGGCTTCGGTACAAGAAGGAAGAGAGACGCGCAACGGCGTCGTCCGGAGGGATGGACGGCGTCCATTACACGTACCAAAACAACAACAGTTGGGGTAACAATCCTGGCCAGAAGATGGCGTTTTTCTTTCCCGGCAACGAGTTCAGGTTCATCGACGACAGTTCCAAGTTGGTGCCTTGACCAAGAAATACTCGGTTTACATGTCCGACCTGCTCTTCTTCGGCGATCGACCACATACCGGTCTGACCGATCGCCCACTTTCCAGGCTCATACGTTGGTCAAAGGGCTAGCCAAGCTGGGCGTGGAGAGGTGCGTGGTGGTGTGGTTCAGCTACGGCGGGATGGTGGCGTTCAAGATGGCCGAGCCTGGTTCGGGGCATGGTGGTGTCTGGTTCGATCCTGGCCATGACCGACTCAATCAGCGAGGCTACGTTAAGTGGTCTCGGGTTCAAGTCTTCGTAGGAACATTTGCTTCCCACCTCTGTGAAGGGTCTAAAGGCGTTGCTCTCTGTTGCTACGTACAAAAGACTTTGGTTCCCTAACCGCCTTCACAAGGACTTCCTCGAGGTTGCTTTCCCTGGCCCATATTATATCACTTTCATGTTTTGCATGCCATCTTGTTTAAACTAACAATAAGTTAAACAGAAGATAATCACCTAGTGGTAAAAAAAAAAATTTAAATTTCAGCTTCAATTAAAATTTAATATTATTGTATTTTTATGATTAAAATTCGAAATTTTCCTTTTTGGTGACTTATATTCAGCTCTCTATCTAATATGAGTTACCTACCTAATACTTATAATTTTTTTTTGTTATGCTAACACTTGTAATCTGGTAAACATATTGGACGCGTGAAAGTCAAAGTTTAATTCCATCACTCAACTCATTTTACAGAATTTACCTTCCGAGTTAGACTTTTACCCACATTCTTCTGCTTTTACGGTTGTATTTGTGACGCTGTGGGTTCCTGAAACTAAAGGAAGAACCCTTGAGGAAATTCAGTTCCATACTGATCATTAATTGGTTAAATACCAATTTATCATCAATCACTTTGACCACACTAAAGCAATTGTCAAGTTAATTAATTCCGGAATTTTGGACAAAATCGGAATTGTTTGTAACGTGATTTTCCAGATAATTGGTGAGAACGCATCGTTTCAGGGGATAAAAAAGGCAGGGCATTTGGTTCACTTATAATAGATGTCTCAAGCAATTCCTTGCTTCTCTTCCAGCAGATGAAGAGACCAATTAATATTTGAAGCATTGTGTGATATCATTTTCCCATCTTCAATCGTTCTTGGCACAAATAACAATTGGTAGCAGCTGTCCTAGATGCCAATGTATTATGTCCTCTTTAGTCCAATTTCAATTGATTGTCAGTTGGTTCGGATGTAAAACTTGATTTTGGTGGAAAATAAATATGAATCTCCATGACCATCCCCACTCTAATTTTTGTCTCATTTGCTATGTCATTAAGGTGTCGTGGACGTGACCATCTATTAGAGCATCAGTTAATAAAAAATTAATTATGTTCCAAAATTTCCCAATAAAAATGTCAAGTTGAGAAATAATAATAGAAACTTGATTAAAGAGTCAAACTATAAATACTAAAATAAAATTTTCCATTAATTTATCAGTATGATATTTAATTGTCCTCTCATGATGGGTGGTTTCGTGTAAGAGAAATAGTCAAGTTTGAGTTTGACAGCAACTTTGATCCTTCAGATTACCTTTTTTTTTTCTCGGATTGATATGGGATTAGTATAGTTTGATTTAAGATTTGGAATTTGACTACAACTCATTGGCCACAGTTCGTGTTACTATCCAATTTACCACATTTCTTATCATTATCCAATTTGAGAAGGTATGTGAAATGCATATAGCAGTTTCCGATTGTAGAAACCTTTGTTTGAACGATCAATGATCAATTTGTAGAAAACACTAGGACCAGCATCCAAATAGTTTCTTGCCTGATTCTGGAAAAGCATTAAAATGTTCCTGTCCTGAAATGAAACAATTTTAGGCCCATCAAAATTTTCTGTCTGTTCCCAGAATTCCACAGGTACAGAGCAATGAATTCCACATGCTTTATTTGAGCCCTTGCTTCCCAATCAACAAAAAATAATGAACAGAAATAGATACATTTTCCCTTGGTTCAAATGATTTTTTTTTTCAGAATTTGATCACTTTTTACAAGCGTAAAGGATCCGGCTCTGGGTCAACATGGACATGATGCACAGTGCATGTGTTATCTGAAAGAAAACTGAATTTCCTCGAGGGTTCTTCCTTTAGTTTCAGGAACCCACAGCGTCACAAATACAACCGTAAAAGCAGTCATCACAGCGTATATTGTAAACGTTCTTGCAAATTACGAAGCTTATTAGTTATCTACTAAAGCAAACAAAAAAAAAAAAAGTGAGATAAAGCGAGAGAGACCTCCTGGACTCCAAGTTAATAGAAGGTTCGCGGTCATTGTTACGACCAACGAGAACAGCCAATTTGACTGCCACACTACCGCCAATGCCCTTAATATCCACGGGAAGTATCTGCAATGTTCAGATTAAGATTTGATTATCATTCCGAAGAGGCCAATCGTGCTCGGCTCTGGATTAGTTGTTCCAATGAAAATCCGACATACCTCAGACATGATAAGCCAAGGAATGGCCCCAAGTCCTAGACTAAAGAAAACAACCATGACCTGGACAAAAGAAATTTGTAAACCAATCCGAGGACCAATGGATCACTGAGAATGGTTTGAAGATGAAGGCACACCATTATCCCCACACCTGATAGTATTCCCATGATATCGTATACATTCGAGCATTCAGATACATAACCGTGTCGCTAACAAGCCGTCAATTAACCGGTCTAAGATAAATCAACATGGAGGTCTTATAGCAACAACCAACCTCCACATAAAAGGCAACTGATCGTTGTTCTTTTGCTTGAAGATGCCACTGACCTCTGGTGTGAAACAATATTGAGTTTTTACTATGTCTGTTAGGATCGCACAACACTAACGCGGGAACAAAGTCGCACAAAGAACACGAACACAAGATGTAACGTGGTTCGACCTATTGCCTACATCCACGGCGAGAAAGGAGAACTTTTAATGATGGGAATTGAGTTACAAAGCCTCAATACAACCCTAGTAACATGTCCTTATATAGTGGACAACACTTTCAATACCTGAAAACCTATCTAGGTCGAACTAAGAGTCCTAAAGAAGAGTCCCGAGAACGCTGGGTACCCCAGTAGACGCTGGGCCCGAAAGACCGAAGCTCTCTGTTCGAACCCCAACGAACGCTGGTTTATTTGCTACAACTCAACAATGCTAACAGATGAAGAAGAGGTGGAATTTAGCAAATAGTTCGATAACTATTTGGACATTATTCAATCTCCCCCAGATTTTAACTCCTCCTCCTCCATTAATTCAGTTAATTGAATTAATGGAGGCCATCCACTTCTTCCACGCATAAGGATTAAATATTTATTATTTAATCAATAAAATCCAAATTTATGTCTAATATATATGACTATTCATTTTATTTCGAAAACGTACCAAAAACACAACAGAGAGAACTAGATTCTCATACATTTCTCTAGAATTATTTTTGTCAAGAATTGTCCTAGCAAATTCTTCAAAAATATAAACTAATATAATTCGTAGACTAGTACTACGTGGATACCATAGCAGAGAAATTGCTCAACGACAAATATTCGATCAACGACTTCGAGTATCAAAGCATTGTGAGCAAATCTCTGTCAGTTAATTATCACAGATTCGATTATGTCATTTATGTACAGTCATATCAGATATATAAAATTTTAAATTCTGCTACATTGTACTTCGAGTATAATTTTTTACAGGATCCAACAAGAACATAAAACCATAGAAGTACTCAAGAGTTGCTTTTATCTTCGAATTTTTTGATTCATGAATAATTTTCTGCTTGTTTCCTGAAGTCGCTAATGATCAGAGAAATATCGAGCATTATTGGATGGCGCTGCATAGTGATTGCCAATGTGAGCTTCTAATTCCAATAATAGTTTATCCTACATTGAGATTTTGTTGCCAATCCAGGGTTCCATTTGTGTACGAGTCATCATTCTTGTACTTTGGGAGGCTGTTGGATGGATTCGTGTTGGTGTCTTCTCTTACGTGGTTGGTTCCCTTAGACTCTTTGGTTTTGATGTTTGTTTAAGATGAGATTTATGTATGTTCTAATCTTGTGGATACTGCCCTTAGGTGCTCGTGTATATAGCTGAGATAACACCTCAGAACATGAGAGGAGCACTTGGAGCTGTAAATTAGGTTGGTTTATTCTCTGAAAGATTTTGTTTGTACTGGTGTTCCTGGTGTTCTAGTAGACAAACCGAGTTAATTTTGTGTTTGCCATTTATGTAGCTCTCAATAACCATTGGCATCTTGCTGGGTTACTTACTCGGGATCTTCATTAAGTGGACGTAGACAATAGGTATCTTATGAGGTATCCCTAATTTTGCTCCTATTGGATGGAAGATTATCACCTAATGATAGACTCCTATCATAAGAATCACTGAATACTCCTACTAATTACTTGTCGTGGTTATCCGATAAGTTCTCAGCCTTAATATTACTTTGTGGTTCTTGAATTTCTTCAAGCTCTATTCTTTAAAGACATAGTCATTTTCAAGGAACGTTGCCTATCTAGAAATGGTAACCTTTTGTTTTTAAGGGAGATAGAAATAATATCCTTTTGTTTCCTTAGGATATCATACAAAGTAACCTTTTTCACCTTTAGATTCCAATTGATTAGTGAGCATCTTCTTCACATACGCAGGGTAACCTCATGATGTGTCCAAATGTGGATCAATATATGTGCAATAATACACAATCGTACAAGTAATATCGTGATAAGTATGATCGTCTTCACAGGGAATAGAAAAAGGATTTGTTCGTCAAGTACCGGATGATGTGTTCCTAAATCTTAAGCTAAGTGAATCGATCATTGGGTTGTTGATGCTTCTAGGCTACAATCTCAATATCTTTGTGAGCCTAAGTTTGTCAGGCCTAGATTCACAAACACTATCAAGTTTACTACAATAGATGAATGAAAGCTATGATCTAAACCAAGTTGTCATCCTTGATCCTTGATCCATGATCATACACACATCAAATAAAACCAAGTCTACAAAGAACGAAGAACATGAAAGTTGTAATTTAAATCAAGCTGTCACTTTTGATTCATGCAAACATTGGTCAATCAATCAACCTAGTACCTAACGATTGAAGTTTATGATCGTAATCAAGCTGTCACTCTTGACTCAAGAACATATATACAATCAATTAATCAAACAACAATAACAAAGAGATTGAATATAACAACAAAACTCCTTGCTAATGAGAATGAAAGTACCTTCTTGATCAATGATTCAAATGTTGCTTACAGCCTTCTTGTCTCAAGAACACAAAATAAATCTAACAAATCAAATCTAGAACTTGGAGGTTGCTAGTCTAAGAATGGATGATCTTCTTCTTCCTCCTCCAAGTTGTGTTCCTCTGCCTTCCTACTCCCTCTCTTGTCCTTTGCCAAAAGTTGTGGGCTAAGCTAAATGGGAAGTTAGGTGAGCAATTCTTCTTGTCCCCTGCTGAAGGCCAGCATATGCTGGGTAGGCCAGCGTACGCTGGGGTAGCAATTTGCCCCTTTTTCTCTTCTTGCTCGAACAAGGCCAGTGTACGCTGGCTAGGCCAGCGTACGCTGGGGTTCAAGGCTGCCCCTTTGTCATGGTTTGCCTTCAAGCCTTCGATCCTTGCCCAACTTATCGCTTATGTCCACCGATCTTTACCCCAACTCCTCGGATGTTCTAAATACCTACAAAACACACCAAAACAATAGACATTCTTCTCATTGACCAATCAAACAAAATGTATCACATCCCCACACTTACTTCTTTGCTTGTCCTAAAGCAAAGTGCATCAGAAAAACAACCGAGTGGTGCCATCAGAATTCAAACATTCATCACAAGATCATCCCCACAATGACACACATCACACCCTTGAGCATTATGAATACAAAAGCCATAGACGATTAACCAAGTTTTCACACCTAGTGTTTTGGACTAGAGAGTTAACCACTCATAGGTTAGGATTGATTTCAACTCACAAGTGTATGGTGGTAGGGGAGGACAGACAAACCGAAATCTGTAAATCCGAATTGAATCGAACCAAAAAATCCGATCCAAACTGGAACTGAAAAAAATGGTTTGGATTGGGTTTGATTTTTAGCAAAATTTGGTTTTCGGGTTCGGATCAGGTCCAAGCCCACAGATCCATTTGGACCCGACCCGAATTGAAATATAAACATATTAGTTTCGGGCTTTCAAAATTCTAATATTGTATGGGTCTTTTAATGAAATAGCCCACCCAATTATAAGCTATTGATATTCCTTTATGGCTGCGGCAGGCTATAAAAGATAAGTTATTAAGTTATTGAAATAGCCAGGCTGCTCACGCCCCAATTTCCTTTATCTCCCAATTCTGAGATAAATTCATAACCCTAAACTAAACCACGACACTACGACATCCTCAACTTCTCAGCGACGATTCTTGACAACGGAGGCACGAACCACGGCAACAAAGCTTGCAGCTTAACCTTTAGGACTTGGGTCTCACCTCTCCAGACCTCTGCACAATTATCTGATCTCTCTCTGCACACTTCATTATGGTAATTTTTGGGTATAAATGGTTTGGGTTGGGTCTGACCCAGACCCAAAATTTGGGTCTGGATCGGATCCAAAATTAAAATGGTTCAGTTTGGATCTTATAGTTCACTGATTTTCGGGTCTGGGTTTTTTGGGTCCGAATCGGATTGGGCGGATCGGGTCTTTTGTCCACCCCTATATGGTGGTCAACTATCCTACTCTTGCGTACACGTTCAAGGTCTAAGAATGTTAAAAATCATACCAGAACACACTCAAAACAAAGTAGATCATGCCATCAGAGGGACTTTTATTGGGTTGTAATGGGGTTAAAGGTAAAGGTGGTAAGATAAAAGTATAGCGGTGATGGCTAAACTACCTAATTCGAGGGTTACATAGAAAACTAACTCTCGACTAAACTACATATCTCACCTTATTATGCATATACACTCAACCCTATTTACCCACATCCTAAAGAACCAAAAGGCAGGATAAGTTGCTTACTTTTTACTTGTGCCTTTTTCTTTCCGACTTTCCACTTTTACTTTGATTTCTTCTTTCACTTTTCCTTACTTTCCGCAAGAGAATTTCTTTTTCTTTCTTTCTTTTCTTTTTTCTTTTCTTGTTTCTCTTGTTTTTCTTCTCTAGCCCAATTTCGCACCATTACTTAGCAACTTATCCCAATTCTTGGT
>SOPF01025756.1:49366-93075 GCA_012979155.1 Hypericum perforatum
TGGCTAGGCCAGCGTCCGTTGGGTAGCAATCTGCCTGATTTCCTCTTCTTGTCTTCAAACTTCCGATTTTTGCCCGACTCATCGCCTATGTCCACCAATCATTGCCTTAACTCCTCGGATGTTCCAACCACCTACAAAATGCACAAAAACAATAGACAAGCTTCTCCTTGACCAATCAAATAGAAATGAAACAAAATATAAACAAGACTTGATTTAACATTTCTTAAAACATGAGAAAACATGACTAACTAAGGCTAAATGAATGCATGTTTACACATGCATCACCCCATGTCTTGATATGTGAGAATGATGGCTTCCTGCCAAACCATATCTCATATGGTGTTTGATGCTGTAAAAGTTAGTTCAATTATACGTGCAAGAGTACACGATTGCACAAATAATATCGTGATAAGTAAGATCGTCTCCACAGGGAATTTATGTAATTAATTCTCTAAGTACCGGATTATAAATTCTCAATTATTTAAGTTAACTAAATTAGGTGATCGATAGGTTCGTGATTCTAACACTATAAATTAACATGCAAATATAGAGTTGTCAATTCTAAACTCACACCTTAATTATAACTATGAAAATATAAAGCGGATGAAATCTATTCTACGAATCAAGGTCGTCACACTTAATTTTAAGCATACAATACAAATTATTCGATGACAAATAATTTAGCAATTAAATGTAAAAACAATACTTAATTACAAGATATGAAAATACCTCGTCGATCGAATAATCTGAACCGTTGATTACTCGCCACGTACAAACGTCAAAAGAAGCAGGAATTAAAACTTGCAACAGAATGGAAACTAAACTAGAACTTGCTCTCTGGCAATTAGATGTAGACTGTGATGGGAAGGGATTGCCTTCTCTGGTCCCCATATGTCTCCTTTTATAGCTTTGGTAGCTCACCTACTACAAGCGTGCTGGTGGTAGGTGGTTGTAGTGTGCTGGTGGTAGGCGTGTTAGTAGCGCACTGGTAGTAGGTGTGTTCTCCGTGTGTAGTGTTCTGGCTTTGTAGGTGTAGCATACTGAAGCATGGATGTAGTGCGCTGGCTCTGAAGGTGTAGCGTGCTGGTGTTGGCCTTGTAGTGCACTGGAGCTTGAAGTGTAGTGCGCTGGACCAGAGGTGTAGTGCATTGTCCTTCTTGTGTAGCGCGCTAGTTTCTTGTATAGCGCACTACCTTCACTTGTATAGCGCACTGCCTTCACTTGTGTAGTGCACAGCCTTCACCACACCTACGACAATATACAAAAATTGATAAGTGATGCGTCCAAATATGGATCTAAATTACGTGCAAGAATACACGATCGCAACAAGTAATACAGTGATAAGAAAGATCGTCTCCACAGGGAAAGATAGAATTCGTTGTTAAGTACCGAATTATGTAATCGAAATCTTAAGCTAAGTGAATCAGATTATGGATGTTGAGAATGCTAAACTACGAGTTTTAATATTGCAAGAACCTAAGGTTGTCAATCTCAAGTCGTTAACAATATCGAATAATAAAGACAAGAATTGACCCGAATCAAGCTGTCACTGATGATCCAAGAATCAACCATGAACAAATGAATGTGCTTAAAATCAAGTCGTCATTCCTTAACTTAAAAACACATGCACATATTCACTTTAAGCAAAGATAAAAAACTTTGAAATGTAAAAACGAAATCTATGACAATGAAACAAAGGTACCTCTTGATTAATGATTCTGAATGTTGAATACAACCTTTGTTCTTCACAAAAGCAATAAAAACGAATCTAAGCTAAGATTGAAGTCTAGAAATGTGATTTTTCCTATTCTACTCCTTGGACTCCAATGCTCTTCCTTCTTGGTTGCCTCCTCCATTTATAGCCATTCTAATGTGCTTGCCAGAGGGGATTGAGCTGTCTTGGATCAATAAAATCGGCTGCAACTTGATCAAATTGAGGTTGCAAGTGGATTGCTTTCAGTTTGCAGCTTTTCTTGACTTTTGCCGCCTATGTAGCGACCGCTACACTTTATAGTGATCGCTATAGTCTAATTTTCTGGGGTGTAGCGATCGCTACAACGTGTAGCGGTCACTACAAAAATTCAGGCAAAAATGGTCGCTCGACCCAAGCGATCGCTACACTTGCTTCTTCAGCTTTTCCTTCCTTTGCTCAAACGACCGGTCGCCTGCTTCAATTCCTACAAACAATAAATAACACCGACAAAGATCCGAATTCTCGACTAAACATCAAAACACAACTAACGCTACACTAATCATAAATAAAATGACTAAAAACATGATCAAATGATATGATAAATATGCCCGAAAACATGTATGTTTACACGTACATCACACCCCCACACTTACTTCTTTGCTTGTCCTCAAGAAAAGGCATCAGAAGATCTGCAGAGTTTCAACCCATTGTCACGCAACTTACCTCAAAATCACACAAGTCATACACCTAAGCATCATGAGTATAAATCACATAGACAACTCACTCTCAAACTTTTAACCTTGTCTTATCATCACGAACTCTAGACCAAGGAGTCAACCACTCAGAGGATAGAATCAATTTTAAGCTCACTCATATATGGTAGGTGTCTATCCTAACACTCACCTATATGCTCAAGGTTAAAGAATGTTAGACATCATACTCACACACTGTCAAACAAGATCAATCATGTCACAGGAGGGACTTTACTCGGTTGTAATGGGGCTTTGGGTAAAGGTGAGGAAATATGTATGGGAAGTAGCTAAACCACCCAATCCGAGGAGCTATACAAAAATGTTCTAACTCTCGGCTATTCTATAAATCTCACCTTATATCTAAAACACTCATCCTGATGTAAACCAGTCATTAAGACCAATTTTTTGACTTTGCTTATTTTCCACCTTGTGCTTTTCTTGACTTTTATGCTCACTTCTTCTTTTTTCTTTTCACTTTTCCTTTTGATTTTTTTCTTTTCTTGCTTTTCCATCTTTCAACTTTCTTTTTCTTTTCTTTTCATTTTTCCAATTTTTCCTTTTCTTTCCTTTTCATTCCAAGCATAAGGTGGTTCTTTCTTTTTCACAAGTCATATTTATACATTTTTGCCTTGGTCTTAAACTACCCATGAACCCAATCAATCATCCCTCCCAACTATACTACTATATGTACCCTTACATCAGTTCCCCAAAATATATGATCCTAAGGCATCCTCGGATGGATAGTCAAAGGTAGGGAATGGTCAATATGGCTTATAATGTGGCTTACATATAATATTTCAAGAGTAAGGCTTTAAGCTCAAGTTGAGTTAGCAAGGGATTTTGTAAGGATTTTGGCTCTAAAGCTCCTAGGTTCATATCAAAAATGCCCTCGACACAATCTTTCTTATCAACCAATGCATGAGTAATCACCAAACACTCTCTTTACTTGAAACACATAGGCACCTCATGAACAAAATAGGATGGTTATCCTTCCTTCGGCTCAAGTTCTCACAAGGTTTTCTTTGTCAACTCCTCAGTCTAACCTAAGTGACTCAACGACTAGCCTAAATGATTAAGAGTGAGGTTGCTATAAGATCCTACACAATTCTCTCAAGTGTGATCCTTAGCATGACTCAAGGTTTGTCTAGTGACTCAAAGTTTCAAAATTAGCAGTTTTTTCTTCATCATTTGCACAAGACTCTATCACTTCAATCAAAAACACACATCATACACATAACAGACTCAATCACATGCAAATAACAGAAATAAACACAAAACACAAGACACAGCAAGATCAACACAAAGCGTAGCAAAATAAACACAAAGCACAAGGAAATACACATGACACAAGGACTTGCACCCCCACACTTATTGGACACACTGTCCTCAATGTGTGAAAGGTAGACACAAATAATCACAAAGACGCCACATAAAAGCAAAATAAAATAAGGAAAAGAAAGAAATGACCTGATCACTGGTGAGGAGAAGAGGGAGGTGGGAGACTGGTGAGGTGAGAGCGGAGCCAGGTCTAATCGGAAGCATTTTCCTCGTACATTGTAGTCAGTTGAGCGCGGATATCCTCGTACTGGGAGGTTTGAGTAGTTGTGAGCTGCTGGACCTGAATCTCGAGCTCTGTGAAATGGTTGGCCAAGTCCTGAAGCTCAAGCTGCTACTGCGGAGGTGGTACTTCACTATCGTCCCTCAATTTCTTCTTGACAGCTTCGCGCTCGCTCCACTTGGTGAACTTGTAGGTGTATTCTCCATCCCGCTCAACCTTTTCAGCCAATCCCTACTAGGCTAATCGAGAACCATCAATGAAAAGGCAATGGCGTGGCGGCTCCTCTTCGAACCTACCTGGACAAAAGTTCCTAGCAAAGATCGTGATAAGATGTCCAAGGTAAAAATGAGCAGGATGCTTAGTTCTTAAGAACCGCCACATCATATCAACAACCAAATCAAAGATGCTATAGGGGCAGTTATGATGCATGCATGCTAAAGCATATAGCTGGCCTTTGGTGACTCGATTATCCTCGCTAGTACCAAACCATGCCGGACACATAAATTGATGCAGTACACTGATATGAGGCTCCTTAAGGAGCGCAGAAGATGACTGAGATTTGAATGGCGAAAACCCAGTGAGGTCATGCCATTCACTATCTATGCATATAGTGGCATCGTCAGCGGCAAAATCAATGATACTCGTACCTTATCTAGTGTGAAAAAGTTCTTGAAATAAGTGTTCCGAGACAGTGAATGCCGTACCAAAAACACGAGCACTAAAAGAGCGACGATCCGATGGTATTGTCAAAGTGCAGTAAAACTCTAAATTAACATCATCTCTTTGAGGCACAGAGTTATCCGCAAAGTAGCGCCACCCTAGGACGTCTAAACTAGCACACAACTTATCCACAATGCCTAAGGACTCCATATCATCCCAACTAATCTTAGATTGAAGGTACGAAGGGAGAGATGAGTATTGAGTATACCTGGCCCCTTTGAATTCATCGAATATTGGAAAAGGGGCACCATACCATTCACGTATGTCGATTGGGGTGGAGGGTGGTGCTCGGGGCAGATTCTAGGTGCGCTTGGTGGATGGGGCATTCGAGGTCGAACCTAGGTATGTGGTGGAGCGCTTTGGAGGCATCGTCAGAGGTCGAGGAGGCGAGGACGGCGAGTGGGTGGTCAGACGGTGGTAGAGGGGCGTGGGTTCTGGCAAAGGTCGGCTGAGAGAGGAGATGTTTGGGTGGGAATTAGGGAAATTAGGGTTGGTTTTGAAAAATTGGGGTTTTTGGCATTTTATTTGGCTAGGTATCAAAGCTGTAGCGATCGCTACAACCTGAGTTTTGGGCCTATAGCAATTGCTATACACAGTAGCGATTGCTATGTTCTGGAATTTCGGGTCTGTAGCGATTGCTATGATACGTAGCGATCGCTACACTCTGTTTTTGTCATCATTGTTTATTCAAAATTGCCCGATCCGATCCTCCTGATCATACAAATCAAGAAACAAAACACGAAAATCTTTTTGCGAGGGTGACACTATAAACATTTCCCTATAAACCCACAAAGTTGGGAAAACTCAGATGACTGACACGAAAACCAAAACTAGAGGAGAAAGAGAGAAAAGAGAATGTAGTTCTAACTTAATGTCATTAGCTTGACAAAGGTGTTATCTTATTGAACCAGATTAGCAACGTTCGTGCGAGACTCTTGTATGTCAATTTTATCACCGAGATACACTTTCAGGCACTGTCCATTAACCTTAAATTCTTCTTGCTTATCCGGATGGCGAATCTGGATTGCTCCGTAAGGTGACACTACAACCAGTGTGTAGGGGCCGGTCCATCGCAACTTGAGCTTACCTGGAAAAAGTTTCAGACATGAGTTGTATAGCAATACCTGTTGACCTACCAAAAATTCATGATGAAGGATCTTCTTGTCATGCAACTTCTTGGTCCATTCTTTATAGAGTCGTGCATTCTCGAAAGCTCCTAGTCTGAACTCATCCATGGCCTCAAGTTGTAACATTCTTTGCTTACCAGCCTTCTCGAGATCCAGATTGATATGTCATAAGGCCCAATATGCCTTATGTTCCAACTCCACTAGAAGGTGACATGCTTTCCCATAGACAAGCTGGTATGGTGACATTCCGATTGGAGTTTTGTATGCCGTCCGGTATGCCCATAGTGCATCATCCAACTTACCAGACCAATCCTTTCGTGAAGGCTTTACGGTAACCTCCAGAATTCGTTTAATCTCGCGATTTGACACTTTAACTTGTCCACTAGTCTGAGGGTGGTAAGCTGTGGCAATCTTATGAGTGACTCCATACTTTGCCAATGCATTGGCGAGCAAGTTGTTACGGAAATGTTTGCCACCATCACTGATTAAAACTTTAGGCACACCAAACCGACTAAAGATGTTCTTTTGCAAGAACTTAGTCACCACTTTTGCATCATTGGTTGGTAATGCCACTGCTTCAACCCACCTGGATACATAGTCAACTGCAAGAAGAATATAAAGATTTTGGTTAGAAGAAACAAAAGGACCCATAAAGTCGATACCCCATACGTCAAAGATCTCAACTTCCATGATGCCTGTTTGAGGCATCTTATGATGATGGGAAACGTTCCCTATTCTCTGACATCGATCACATCGTGTCACAAACTTTGCAGCATCCTTGAAGAGTGTCGGCCAGTAGAATCCACTCTGAAGCACCTTAATAGCGGTGCGTTCACCTGCAAAATGACCTCCATAGAGAGAAGCATGACAATGGTGAAGTATAAGCTCTTGCTCCTCTTGTGGTACACACCTCCTTAGCAATTGATCTTTTCCTATTTTGAACAAATATGGTTCATCCCATACGTAGCTCCTGACATCTCGCAAAAATCTCTTCTTCTTTTCAGAAGGAAGGTTAGAAGGCAAAATGTTGCTCACAAGATAATTGACATAATCAGCGTACCATGGGATAGAAATAACATCTAATGCATATAGTTGTTCATCAGGAAAAGATTCATTTATAGGGGAAGAGAATGTTACCACTGGATTATCGAGACGGGAGAGATGATCTGCCACTGGGTTGTCTGCACCTTTTCTGTCACAGATTTCGATGTCGAATTCTTGAAGGAGGAGAATCCATCTGATGAGCTTTGGTTTTGTGTCCTTCTTATTAAAGAGGTAATAGATGGCAGCATAATCCGTGTAAACTATCACCTTACTTCCAAGCAAGTAAGATCTGAACTTGTTGAGAGCAAAGATCACAGCGAGGAACTCCTTCTCAGTTGTTGCATAGTTGGCTTGAGCTTTGTCCAATGTGCGGCTGGCATAATAAATGGCATGAAATCCCTTGGCCTTTTTCTAACCAAGCACTACTCCAATAGCATAATCACTTGCATCGCACATGATTTCGAACGGGAGCGTCCAATCTGGAGATATAATCACTAGTGTAGATACGAGTGCCTTCTTTAGTGTAGTAAAAGCTGCTTGGCATGCTTCATCAAAAATGAATGGCACATCCTTCTCAAGTAACCTGTAGAGGGGTTTGGTGATTTTTGAGAAATCCTTGATAAAACGCCAATAGAAACTAGCGTGGCCCAAAAAACTTCGTACTCCTTTGATGGTAAGTGGGGGTGGCAACTTGTCGATAACCTCCAATTTAGCCTTATCTACTTCCAGCCCCTTGCTTGAGACTTTATGGCCAAGGACCACACCCTCTGTCACCATGAAGTGGCACTTTTCCCAGTTAAGAACCAGATGCGTCTCCTTACAACGTTCAAGCACCTTTCCCAAATGCGACAAGCATTCGTCATACGAATCTCCAAACACTGAGAAATCATCCATAAAGATCTCAATCTGCCGCTCCACTATGTCTGAGAAAATAGCCATCATGCAGCGCTGAAAAGTAGCAGGTGCATTACATAATCCAAATGGCATTCTACGGAAAGCAAAAGTACCATAGGGGTAAGTGAATGTCGTCTTTTCTTGGTCCTCTGGAGCAATGGCAATCTGAAGATAGCTGGAATAGCCATCCAGGAAACAATAGAAAGCGTGACCTACCAATCGGTCCAACATCTGATCAATGAAGGGTAGCGGGAAGTGGTCCTTCTGAGTGGCCTTATTGAGCTTCCGGAAGTCGATACAAACTCTATGGCCTACCACCATTCTTGTTGAGATAAGCTCATTGTCCGCATTAGAGACCACCGTGATACCTCCTTTCTTCAAGACACATTGGGTCAGACTCACCCACTTCGAATCTGAAATGGGATAAATGATGCAGGCGTCAAGCCACTTGATGACTTCTTTCCTGACCACCTTCTTGAGTTTTGGATTGAGCCTTCTTTGAGCTTCCACGATTGGGCTGAAGTCGTCTTCTAGAATGATCTTATGCTGGCATAACAAAGGACTGATTCTTTAATGTCCCCAAGTGTCCATCCAATAGCCTCCTTATGCTCAGCTATCACCTTGAGTAGTTGTCTTTCTTGACTCTTATCCAAGGAAGCGGAAATAATAATCGACAGCTTGTGTGCATCATCCAAATAGGCATACTTGAGATGAGCAGGAAGCGGCTTGAGCTCTAAGTCTGGTGGTGCAATAATGGATGACTGCAGCTTTGGTCGTGGTGTATCATCGAGTTCCAACAATTCTGCCGATTGAATCCATGACACAATTTCTCCAGAATCCTCCATGCTTTCATCATCTTCATATGCACCCTCCTGTACTTGATCTTCTTCTTTTTCAGCAACAATTTCGTCCACCACATCAATCCGATAACAATCATCTTCCACCGCTAGGTACTTGGCAGCTTCAAAAACATTAAATACCACTTCATCATCGCATACCTTAAAGTGGAGTTCTCCTTTTTCCACATCAATGCTTGTCTTTCCAGTGGCCAAGAAGGGTCAACCAAGAAGAAGTGGCACATCACAATCTTCCTCCATCTCCATCACAATGAAATATACAGGGAAGATTAAGGTGTCAACTTTTACCAGTATATTCTCCACTATCCATTTTGGTCTTGTTACCGAACGATCTGCAAGTTGGAGGATGATCGATGTTGCCTTCATGTCTCCCAATCCAAGCCTCCTAAAAATTGAAAATGGCATAAGGTTAATACTAGAACCGAGATCAATAAGTGCTTTCTTGAAGATTTGATCTTCGATGGTGCATGGAATGGTGAAACTTCCGGGATCTTTCATTTTCTGAGGTAGCTCCTGGCTCAGGACTGCACTACAACCTCTTGTCAATGGGATGACTTCAAAATCATTAATGTTCCTCTTCTTTGAAATGAACTCCTTGATCCATTTTCGATAGGTGGGCATTTGCTCGAATGCATCAAGGAGTGGAATGTTGATAAGCAAATTTTTGAAGAGCTCCAGGAACTTCTGGTAGCTTGGATGCGAAGCTTACTTATTCACCCTCTGTGGAAATGGTGGTAGGGGGTACACTCTTTCTGGTTTTGATTTGATCACTTCCTCTACGGGCTTTTCCTTACTACGGTAGGAGTTACTCGTAGTTCTTCTTCCTCCTTGCTTACTGGCTTAGCTGATGGCTTAGCTACTGGAGTCGCTACATTCTTCCCTAAATCGAGGCCACTTCTGGCTTAGCTTGGAGGATTACCTTATTTGCCATTTGATCATTCTGATGAATTTGGCCTTTCTCATTCTGATGGACCTAAATTTCCAAGTTGTGCATGTGGTCATCAAGGGTCGGGACTTCCTCTTGTTGCTCATGTATCAAGTCATTTTGCTCGGGTACCAAGGGATCATACTCCTCTCGTAGACGATCTTTGACAGCTATGCGTTCTTTCTATTCGATGACTCGATATATGATATTGTTGTTCCATTGAAGCTTTTGTACGAGCCCCCACTCGAATAAATGCTCATAGGTGAGCGAGTGATAAGGACAACTAGCCTGCAAGATATACATATGAGGAAAACATTTTTGTGCAATGATGGTAATAATGTGACACAAATAGAAATATACAGGGTGTTTGCTTCACAGAAAATGGCACATCACATCTACAATCAATGCAAACATGTTGAATGGTCGGTGGTGACGTAGGCAGAAAAATGCATAGACTTGGGTTTTGGTAACCCGATTGTCCTCATTTGTGCTGCTAAAAGATGAACACATGAAACAATGTAGTACACTCATATGAAACTCCTTATGGAGTGCAGAGGGGGACTGTGATCTAAATTGGGGGAACCCAGTTAGTTCACGCCATTTTTTATGACTTAGTTCATTATCTTCAAAATCAAGGCTACCCCTCCCTCTTTTAGACCTAAACATTTGCTCAGTGACCTTGATTTGCTTACCCCATAAATGAATGCTAAATGACTTAGCGTAACTCAACTATCATAAGAGTCGAGAAGAACTCACATCATACATCATCACGAGTCGTCACATCATTATAAGAAAAGTACCCCCAATCAAACTCATTTAAAGCATCACACAAACTATTAGCAATTTCTAAACTCCCCATATCAAGCCAATGAATACGGTAATGCAAATTTGTGGTAAGAAAAAGTGTTCATACCTTTGCCCTTCCAGTTTCATGTATACTAGGAAGAGTGCATGATACCTGAGGCGGATGTCATCCCGCGGAGGAGACAGTGGTTCAGCCGAGGACTTAATGTTCATGCGGACTATTGGAGCTTGGTGGCTGGAGCGAGCTTGAGTAGGTTAGACTCAAACTACATGTTTGAAATTAGGTTTAAACTTCCATCTATAAATATTATTGATCAAACATTCGAACATTATAAAGAAGGTGGGTTTTTAGGAGTGAATTAAGGCGCGCATTAAAGCTAGCTTGCCCCATTCAAATTCCCGTAACCACTTTAACCTTTCCTTGTCTTGGCAATTATTTTTGCCTTATTCAGCTTCCGAATTTAACTACGGGAATTCAGAGAGCATTACATCATTTATTTCACACGAAATTTAAAGAAAGAAAGTGTAAGTGCAAGTCTTCATTTTAGGTCGATCCATGTACGAACATGCAGCTCACATGCAACATACGTCCTACGTCACCCTCTCCTCCTTAGAATGAAGCTTGCCCCGAGCTGCCAACTTGGAGGGAAGTGGGAATGCTTTGTAATAGGGAGTAAGGTCGGAGACATTGAATGTCTTGGATACTCCTAGCTCCTCTGGAAGGTCAATGATGTATGCATTGTCGCTTACTTGACGTAGAACTTTGTACGGACTGTATTTTCTTGGTGCAAGCTTGCCTCCTATGCTAGATGGCATCCTTTCCTTGCGAAAGTGAATCATCACTTGGTCTCCTGGTTGGAAAATTTGGAGCCTCCTATGTGTGTCTATCCTTGCCTTTTCTTTGGAGTACGTTGAGGCAATTCTTTTCTTCATGGTTTCCATGATCTCATGCACATGATCTGCGTAGGTTGAGGCTATGGGATCCATCTTGCTAGGCTTGGCAATGGGAGTGATGTCTACGATGTGGTTTGGAACCTTGGTATAGACAAGAGAGAAATGAGAATGGCCATTTGAGTGATGGATCGCTCCATTATATGCGAACTCAGCAATTGGAAGTGCTAAGTCCTATTGTCTCCTTTTCTCGTGGCATAAGCTCCTCAATAAGCTTCCCAATGTTCGGTTTGTAGCTTCTGTCTGCCTGTCGGTTTATGGATGCGCGGTGGTGCTATATTGAAGTGTGGCATCGAATAGCAACCACAACGTCTTCCAGAAGGTTGACAAGAACTTCACATCACAATCCGAGGTAATACTCTTTGGTACTCCATGCAATTTGACAACCTCCTTGAAACGAGCTATTCCTCAAGCATCCGAAGTCTTCTTGCAAGGCACGAAGTGTGCCATCTTTGACAACCTGTCAACCACAACGAAGATTGAATCCACACCACGAGGGGTGCGAGGTAAGCCAAGAATAAAATCCATACTTAGGTCCTCCCAAATCTCTTCAGGAATTGGAAGTGGAGTGTAAAGGCCTGAGTTGTTCGTTCCTCCTTTCGTTTCTTGGCAAACACGATAATGCTTCACCAATCTTTCAATTTCCTTGGTCATCTTCGGCCAAAAGAAACGACTCATCACGGCTACTAACGTCTTGTCTCTTCCAAGATGAGCTGAGAGTCCAGCTCCGTGCAACTCCCAAATGAGGTGCTCTCTCAAAGATTTCTTGGGTATGCACATCTGGTTCCCCTTCATCAAGAACCCTTCTTGCACGTAATAGTCATCAACACCCATCCCTCCTTTGCACTTATTCCATATATCACCGAAATCATCATCATCTTCGTACAACTCAAGGATGGTGTCAAAAGAAGTTACCTTGGTCTGCCTTGGTCCGCATTTTAGTCATCAATGCATGCCTCATACTTAGAGCATCCGCGACTTCATTTTGAGCTCCACTCTTGTGAACGATCCAAAATGGGAACTTTTGGAGATAAGTTGACCATCTCACGTGCATGTGGCTGGTAAACTTTGATTGATCGTTGAGATACTTCAAGGCACGGTGATCTGAGAATAAAACGTACTCCTTCCCTATGAGATAATGCTCCCAGGTCTTGAGGGCGCAGAATAGAGCGTAGAACTCTTTCTCATAGGTTGACCACGATTGTCTAAAATCACTTAACTTCTTACTAAAGTAAGCAACATGTCTTTTCTCTTGTGATAATACCGCACCAATGCCTACACCCAAGGCATCTACGTCAACTTCAAAGAGTTTATTGAAGTCAGGAAGCGCAAGAATGGGTGCCGAGCTTAGTTTCTCCTTTAGCTCCTCAAACGCGCCTTCAGCTTCTTTTCCCCATGCAAAAGGAACTCCCTTCTTTAATAGGAAGGTCATTGGTGCCATGATCATGCTGAAGTTACGTCTAAACCTTCTGTAGAAGGTAACAAGTCCCAAAAAACTTCGCACTTGACTTAGATTCTGAGGTGTTGGCCATTTCCGAATTGCTTCAACTTTCGATTGATCTACTTGGATTCATTCTCATCCCACAATGAATCCAAGGAACAACAACTTGTCTTGACCAAAAATGCACTTCTTCATGTTAACATAAAGTTGATTCTCACGTAGTGCATTAAACACCTCCTTGAAATGGTTCTTATGATCTGCCTCTAACTTGCTAAACACAAGCATGTCATCAAAATAGACAACAACGAAGTCATCAAGGTAAGGTTTCATAACCTGGTGCATTAAGTGCATGAAAGTGCTCAGGGCGTTGGACAACCCAAAGGGCATTACCTTTCATTTGTATAATCCATCACGGGTCTTGAAGGCTGTTTTCCACTTGTCTCCTGGCCTGATCCGAATTTGATGATAGCCACTTCGGAGATCAATCTTAGAGAAAACACAAGATCCACTAAGATTGTCCAACATGTCGTTGAGACGCAGAATTAGAAACCTATATCCAATTGTGATTTTGTTTATGGCGTGGCTGTCACGACCCAACTAAGGTCGGTGACCGGCGCTAGACACTAATCAACAACAAACAATACCATACAGGCCTAGCAAGCCTCAAAATAATTCAAATGAAACAAACCAAGCGGAAGATAATTTTTTTACAAACCAAATACATCAATTCATCTCTCAAATCTTATCAACATACTAAAAGCAAACCAAAATAACTTTACAAACTAAAATCCACAAACATCTCCAAAATGCTATTACTACGGAGCAACTATACAAGAGGAGACAAAAGCACGATCCGGAGACCTCAAAAGTAGCCCTCGAATGTATGAATGGTGCGTGCACCACAAACTCCGGACACTCAAACAGACTATGGTCTCTGAGAACCTGAAATAGATTATTTGTAAGGGGTAAGTGTCCGAAGGCACTTAGCAAGGGAATAGAACATAATATATTAGTTATGGTTGATATATATATGCACCAAAACTCAACCATGCTCGACTTCACTCAAATCAAAATGCAAAATCATCAAATGCTATTACCAAACACAATTACCAACACGCACACCATACACACAGACATAGAGAGCTATGAATAGGTTTTGTATTGCCTCTTCCTCTGACTGCTAAGGATATCCAAATGGCCAAACAGATCGCCGATCACAAATAACAGAAACTAGTGTACAAAAGTAAACTGGCCAAAGCTTACAAATGTGCACTAGTGATACCCCCAAAACTATGAGCTCATAGACTAACATCCCCGGTTAGTGCGGGAAAACCCATTCATTTCTCTCACAAAGAAACACATATTATCAGAACAGATGACCCAACGGTCCAAAATCATATCCATCTCACATGGACATGCCACACATATCAAATCAGCTCGAGGCTGTTCACAAACATCACATGCCTCACAACACAATCAATATGTCAAACTGTATCATGGACTAAACCATATGCATGTCACGCACACAATCAAGCTCTGAAACAAACACACATCAAACAAAACCAAATTTATCATGTGCTATCCTCTTACTCAGATAAATAGCGCTCGAAAGCGTCAATTTTCCAAATCCGATGCTCCTTCCACACGAAGTTCCTTCAATGTTGGCAATCTGAACAATAATCCAAAATCACATAACAAGGTTAACCCTTGGTTTTCCATAACCAATTCACCTCCATTACTTCAAAACGACCAACTTATACGTAATCGTAATTTACCATCTCAAACTCATCCAAATGCAACCAATAACTCGAAACCTTTAAACGCTTCATTCCATAGCAAATACCAATATGTATACATGCTGAGAACAAGTCACACAAGCCCAAGCATGCACAACAATCTGTTTTGAACATCCAAACTCAACCCAAGCACAAGAGAAGCACAACCACTTCATCTTCAACAATTAGCACATATATCTCAAAATCAGATCACACCCACTTCAAACAACACTTTACATGACATCCCCTATATATTCTCATAACCTCAGACCCTTCAATTAATCTCATTTATACAAGGACTCAATTCACCAAACTTATCTCAGTCAACTCACTCAACCAAGAACTCAGCAACACTGTCCGAACTTCAACGGAGTGTACAGACCAAATCCTTCAACCAATACACTCATAAAATACATTTCGAGAAACCTCATGAAGTGTACAACAAACGTTTTCAAAGCATCCAAGACCACATCGAAGCTTAAGACCACTTACAAGGCTGATCTTCTTCACGTCGTTCACTGACCACCCCAAAAACGTGCTCTGTCTTCAAAACCGATTTCCCGTTGACTCCATAATCCAAATCACAAGTGGAATATACCGTTAGAAAGGTATGGATGTGCTCTATTCTCTGGTAAAATTTCAAGATCTGATACGAAGAAGAAGGTTACTTACTGAGTCGTTACTTTTTCACCTGTCTGCTTCTTCCTCTTTCCTCCACCTTCTCTCTTATCTGCTTTGTTTCGTTTTGTAGGTCACAAACTGAACTTCCAGCCACTTCTAACTCCTTCATAAGTCTGTAAGGTAAGAAGATAAGTCACCCCCAGCCCTTTTTAACTGACTTAGAAGGCTTTTAACTTAGGTAATTTGTGATTGGTCAAAGTAATTCTTTGGTCCAATCACAGGGTAGCAACTTCCAGCCAATTTTACGCCCATTTCTCTTCACTTCTTACAGACTTGTAGAAGGCTAAGTTGTAGAATATTGTGTCTAGTTTTAAATTGTACTCACTTAAAATTTTTGAAGCAATAATGAAGAAGTTATGGCCATTTAAGTGAGCAAAGGTCAATCTGCCCGAGAAATGACCAACTACATTTGCGGAATTCGGAATTTTGTTGCATCAACTTTGTCGAACTTGAACTAACACGCTAAGGGGACCAAAGGACATCTAAACATACTTCCGTACATATTCTTAGGTAGGTAGGACGATGCAACTTTGACCGACCAAGTTCCGAGGTTATCACAATTCTCCCCCTTTATAAAAATTCGTCCTCGAATTTAGCAAAGTTGTGAAATACATACCGTGTCACTCGAACAAATGCGGATACTTCTCTTGCATATCTTTTTCTAATTCCCAAGTAGCTTCTGTGGGAGAATGATGTTGCCATTCTACTTTCACAAACGGAAGATCTTTAGTCCTGAGACTTCTCACTTGTTTGTCTACTATCCGTAGAGGTCGCTCCTCATAGGTGAGATCGTCTTGAAAATTCACATTCGGCTGATCTACCACATGTGAGGGATCGTGTAAATACTTTTGAAGCATTGAAACGTGAAACACTGGGTGTACATTTGTGAACGTAGGCGGTAGTGCCAAGCGATAAGCCAATCGGCCAACCCGTTCTAGAATCTCAAATGGTCCTACATATCTCGGACTCAGCTTGCCTTTCTTGCCAAACCTCATAATGCCCTTCATCGGTGATACCTTGAGGAAAACATTCGAACCCACTTCAAACTCAATGTCTTTTCTTCTTTTATCTGAATACGACTTCTGTCTGCTTTGAGCTACCCGTAGGCGTTCTCGAATCACTTTAACTTTATCAACTGTTTCTTGCATGAACTCCAGATCCAATTGTTGCTTCTCCCCAACATCATCCCAACATACTGGAGACCTACACTTCCTACCATACAAAGCTTCGTAAGGTGCCATCTGAATGCTAGACTGATAACTGTTGTTGTAAGCAAACTCCATCAAAGGCAAATAAAGCTCCCAGCTTCCACCGAAATCCATCATATAAGCTCGCATCATATCTTCCAATACTTGGATTGTCCGTTCTGACTGTCCGTCTGTCTGAGAATGGAAAGTTGTGCTCAAATCTAGTCGAGTGCCCATGGAGTCTTGGAACTTCTTCCAAAAGTGAGATGTAAAATGTGTCCCCCGATCTGAAATTATCGAAATCGGAACTCCATGTAGTCGTACAATCTGATCAATAAATAGTTGGGCAAACTTCGCTGCATCATAAGTACTCTTAATAGGCAAAAGGTGTGCAGACTTCGTCAATCTGTCTATGATCACCCAAATAGAATCAAACCCTTTCGATGAAGTTGGAAGTCCCACTAACAAATCCATGGTGATCTGTTCCCACTTCCATTCTGGAATACTCAATGGCTGTAACAAACCTGAAGGTCTTTGGTGTTCGGCCTTGACTTGTTGACAAGTTAAGCACTTTGCGACAAATTCCCCGATATCCTTTTTCATACCATTCCACCAGTAGCACTTCTTCATATCGTTGTACATCTTGGTCGAACCTGGATGCATACTATACACTGCCTTGTGTGCTTGACTCATGATATCTCTCCTCACATCTCCTACATTAGGCACGATCAAACGAGTACCATAATGTAAGACACCATTTGCACTAAGGCTAAACTTTGGCAATTCACCTCTTTCAACTTTTCCAATCATCTCCACTATCTCAGGGTCTTCTCGTTGCAATTCTATAATTCGACCACGAATTGTTGGTTGTAAATGGAGCTCAGCCAATATCACTGGTTCCTCTCCATCTAACGCTGTAGTCAACTCCAACACTTGGTCGATTAACTCATGTAGGCTTGAAATCAAAGGCCTTCGCAATACTGACATATGTGCCAAACTACCTGCTGATTTCCGACTCAAAGCATCTGCAACCACATTTGATTTGCCTGGATGATAACTGATGTTACAGTCATAGTCTTTCAGAAGCTCCATCAATCTCCTCTGCCTCATATTCAGATCCCTCTGCTCAAAAATATACTTCAAGCTCTTATGATCAGTAAACACTTCAAATTTCTCACCATAGAGATAATGCCTCCATATCTTGAGCGCAAACACAATCGCTGCCATCTCTAAATCATGCACTGGGTAGTTATGCTCATGTTTCTTCAATTGTCGAGATGCATACGCTATCACATTCTTGCCTTGCATCAAAACACATCCAAATCCAACTCTGGAAGCATCACAATACACAGAATAGTTGTCCAACGAAGATGGTAATGCCAAAACTGGAGCATTGGTCAACAGACGCTTCAACTCTTGAAAACTCTTCTCACAATCTTCTCCCCACACATACTTCGCATTCTTCTGAGTCAGTCGAGTGAGTGGAGCAGCCAAAGTAGAAAACCCTTTTACGAACCTTCTATAATACCCAGCCAACTCGAGAAAACTACGTATCTCTGTAACATTAGTAGGCGTTGGCCAATTCACCACAGCTTCTACTTTTGTTGGATCAACTGACACTCCATCCTTGGACACCACATGTCCTAGGAATGCCACACTCTGCAACCAAAACTCACACTTTGACAACTTAGCATATAACTGATTGTCAAGCAAAGTCTTCAAAACCAACCATAGATGTTTCTCATGCTCTTCCTTGGTCTGCGAGTAGATCAATATGTCATCGATAAACACAACTACAAACTGATCCAGGAATGGCTTGAACACCTGATTCATCAAACCCATAAAGTAAGCTGGCGCATTAGTGAGACCAAATGGCATGACTAAGAACTCATAATGACCATATCTAGTTCTAAAGGCTGTCTTGCTCACATCTTCCTTTCGGATTCTCAATTGATGGTACCCTGACCTTAAATCAATCTTCGAAAACCATTTAGCATCTCTCAACTGATCAAACAGATCATCAATGCATGGAAGAGGATACTGATTGCGAATAGTCACCTTATTCAGCTTGCGATAATCAATACACAACCTCAGACTCCCATCCTTCTTCCGAACAAACAACACGGGAGCACCCCACGGAGAAACACTAGGACGTATATATCCATTGTCTAACAAATCCTGCAATTGCACCTTTAACTCCTTTAATTCAGCAGGCGCCATCCGATATGGCGGTATCGAAATTGGTTGTGTCCCTGGCATCAACTCAATACAAAATTCTATTTCCCTCTCAGGTGGTAAACCTGGCAATTCATCCGGAAAGACATCTGGAAACTCTTTCACAATGAGAATGTTCTCAATAATAATCTGACCAGAATCTGCATTCACTTCTTTACCACTGCCAAATAACTCTCACAACCTCTTCTCAATAATCTCAAAGCCTTCAAACACGAAATAAGCCTCGGTGGAATCATCCCATCACCCCAAAATATAAATTTTGGTTCACCCTCACGTCTGAACCTCACAATCTTCTCAAAACAATCCACCGTAGCATGATACGATGATAGCCAGTCCATCCCCAAAATAACATCAAAATCATCCATGTCTAACACATGTAGATCAGCCAATAACTCATGGCCATCTATGACAATCACACATGATTTATGAACTTAATGCATATGAATGATCAGACCAGAAGGGGTACACACCTCTAAAGGCTCCCCTAATGACAGTAGTGGACTAGCAGAAAACTCAACAAATTGGGGTGACAAGAATGAATGTGTTGACCCCGAATCAAATAAGACTCGAGCGTGTGATGATCCTATAGGAAGTATACCTGAGACCACTGTGTTAGATGCTGTAGCATCTTTCTTCGTCAGAGCATATACTCGAGCTGGACCCCCACTATTATGCTCCATCGGCTCCTTTCCTCTCAAACTCGGGTTCTCCTCCTGATAACTCTGGCTAGATGGAGTCTGATCATGCTCTCGAGGTCGAACAGATAAGCTCGTAAGCTGTGCCTGCTGTCTCGCCTTAGCCACGTGACAATCTTTAATCTGATGTCCCAACTTGCCACACCCAAAACAAGCTCATGTCTGTCTATAACATGGTCTCCCAGGGTGCTGCCTCCCACATCTAGCACACGAACCACCAAATTGACCTTGACCACCAAATTGGCCACGGCCACCCTGTGAACCACGAGGACCACTACCTCTCCATGATCCTCCATAAGAACCTCCACCCCTCGCAAAGTTAGGCTGAAAACTCGGCCTTTGCTGCTGCGACTGTCCAAAACTCTGGTGTGAACTATACTGCGGTGGCCTATGAAACCTCTGGACCTTAGCTTGCTTCTGCCTTGCAATCCGTTCGTTATCTCGCATCTCTAAGGTCCTCGCACAATCTACCGCTACTGAATAGGACTGGAATCCACGTGGGTACATCACCTTGAACATCGAATCATCCAGTCCTCTAATAAATCTCTTCACCTTCTTATCTTCATCAGGCACCAAATGCTTTGCATAGCGAGATAGATGGCAAAACTTCTGATCATACTCTGCCACTGTCATCTCCGGAGACTTTACCAATCTCTCGAACTCAAAGGCACGAGCATCCCTTTGACTCTCAGGCAGGAAACGATCTAATAAGGAGTCGCTAAACTTCTTCCAAGTCCAACCAACAGATTCCATCGTTTGAAACCATATTCCTGCCTCATCAGTCAACTTGAATGCAGCAAGCTCCACCATCCTCTTGCTGTCACAATTCAGAATCTTCCACCTCTTTTCCATCTCATCAATAAACATCTGAGGATCATCACGTACTCCTGAAAATGTAGGTGGCTCCAACCTCAAAAACTCTGCCAAGGAATCATCTCGAGGTGTCATAGCAGCCTTCTTATCTGCCTGACTCTGATGTGTGGCAATAAACTTCTCCATCGCCACCATCACCCTATCAACCGCATCACCACTCTGCTCTCTATGTCCAGAAGGAGTACCAGCCGCTGGTTGACTTGTCTCAGTCGGCATGGTAGTCGTAGTAGTAGCAGCTGTAGTAGCAGTGGTATGCTCAACTGGTGTAGCCTCTTCTCTAGGCTGCTCGGAGCCTTCACCTTGCTCACTAACAGTAGCATCAGTACTCTTACGTCTCTGAGGCATAACTTCCCTATAAGAGTAAGTCACACTTTAAGAAGACCACAAATAAGCTTAGACAAAGAAGGACAAGACACGATGGATCCTATGCTCCGTAGCATTCTTAAATATCATATCAGATATCACATAAGATAACCTAAGTCTGGCTCTGATACCAACTCTGTCACCACCCAACTAAGGTCGATGACCGGCGCTAGACACTAATCAACAACAAACAATACCATACAGGCCTAGCAAGCCTCAAAATAATTCAAATGAAACAAACCAAGCGGAAGACAATTTTTTTACAAACCAAATACATCAATTCATCTCTCAAATCTTATCAACATACTAAAAGCAAACCAAAATAACTTTACAAACTAAAATCCACAAACATCTCCAAAATGCTATTACTACGGAGCAACTATACAAGAGGAGACAAAAGCACGATCCAGAGACCTCAAAAGTAGCCCTCGAATGTATGAATGGGGCGTGCACCACAAACTCCGGACACTCAAACAGACTATGGTCTCTGAGAACCTGAAATAGATTATTTGTAAGGGGTAAGTGTCCGAAGGCACTTAGCAAGGGAATAGAACATAATATATTAGTTATGGTTGATATATATATGCACCAAAACTCAACCATGCTCGACTTCACTCAAATCAAAATGCGTAATCATCAAATGCTATTACCAAACACAATTACCAACATGCACACCATACACACAGACATAGAGAGCTATGAATAGGTTTTGTATTGCCTCTTCCTCTGACTGCTAAGGATATCCAAATGGCCAAACAGATCGCCATCACAAATAACAGAAACTAGTGTACAAATGTAAACTGGCCAAAGCTTACAAATGTTCACTAGTGATACCTCCAAAACTATGAGCTCATAGACTAACATCCCCGGTTAGTGCGGGAAAACCCATTCACTTCTCTCACACAGAAACACATATTATCAGAACAGATGACCCAACGGTCCAGAATCATATCCATCTCACATGGACATGCCACACGTATCAAATCAGCTCGAGGCTGTTCACAAACATCACATGCCTCACAACACAATCAATATGTCAAACTGTATCATGGACTAAACCATATGCATGTGACGCACACAATCAAGCTCTGAAACAAACACACATCAAACAAAACCAAATTTATCATGTGCTATCCTCTTACTCAAATAAATAGCGCTCGAAAGCGTCAATTTTCCAAATCCGATGCTCCTTCCACATGAAGTTCCTTCAACGTCGGCAATCTGAACAATAATCCAAAATCACATAACAAGGTTAACCCTTGGTTTTCCAAAACCAATTCACCTCCATTACTTCAAAATGACCAACTTATACGTAATCGTAATTTGCCATCTCAAACTCATCCAAATGCAACCAATAACTCGAAACCTTTAAACGCTTCATTCCATAGCAAATACCAATATGTATACATGCTGAGAACAAGTCACACAAGCCCAAGCATGCACAACAATCTGTTTTGAACATCCAAACTCAACCCAAGCACAAGAGAAGCACAACCACTTCATCTTCAACAATTAGCACATATATCTCAAAATCAGATCACACCCACTTCAAACAACACTTTACATGACATCCCCTGTATATTCTCATAACCTCAGACCCTTCAATTAATCTCATTTACACAAGGACTCAATTCACCAAACTTATCTCAGTCAACTCACTCAACCAAGAACTCAGCAACACTGTCCGAACTTCAACGGAGTGTACAGACCAAATCCTTCAACCAATACACTCATAAAATACATTTCCAGAAACCTCATGAAGTGTACAACAAACGTTTTCAAAGCATCCAAGACCAAATCGAAGCTTAAGACTTCTTACAAGGCTGATCTTCTTCACGTCGTTCACTGACCACCCCAAAAACGTGCTCTGTCTTCAAAACCGATTTCCCGTTGACTCCATAATCCAAATCACAAGTGGGATATACCGTTAGAAAGGTATGGATGTGCTCTATACTCTGGTAAAATTTCAAGATCTGATACGAAGAAGAAGGTTACTTACTGAGTCGTTACTTGTTCACCTGTCTGCTTCTTCCTCTTTCCTCCACCTTCTCTCTTATCTGCTTTGTTTCGTTTTGTAGGTCACAAACTGAACTTCCAGCCACTTCTAACTCCTTCATAAGTCTGTAAGGTAAGAAGATAAGTCACCCCCAGCCCTTTTTAACCGACTTAGAAGGCTTTTAACTTAGGTAATTTTTGATTGGTCAAAGTAATTCTTTGGTCCAATCACAGGGTAGCAACTTCCAGCCAATTTTACGCCCATTTCTCTTCACTTCTTACAGACTTGTAGAAGGCTAAGTTGTAGAATATTGTGTCTAGTTTTAAATTGTACTCACTTGAAATTTTTGAAGCAATAATGAAGAAGTTATGGCCATTTAAGTGAGCAAAGGTCAATCTGCCCGAGAAATGACCAACTACATTTGCGGAATTCGGAATTTCGTTGCATCAACTTTGTCGAACTTGAACTAACACGCTAAGGGGACCAAAGGACATCTAAACATACTTCCGTACATATTCTTAGGTAGGTAGGACGATGCAACTTTGACCGACCAAGTTCCGAGGTTATCACAGCGGCTATCCACACACATCTGCCATGAGCCATCTTTCTTTGGTACGAGCAAGGCAGGCACTCTGTATGGACTCAAGCTCTCCTCTATATATCCTCTTTCGGGCAAATCTTGCACTTTCTCGCAAAGTATTTGGTTCTCCTTTGGACTGAGTCTATAATGTGGCAGGGTTGGAAAGGAGGATCTGGGGATCAGGTCTATTTCATGTTGGATATTGCGTAAGGGAGGCAAACCCTTTGGCAAATCATCGGTAACATCATGGTATTCCTCCAAGAGCTTGGCTATGTAATTAGGAACTTCTTCTCCGAGCCTCTCCTCCTTAGATTCAGCTTCCTTCATCACGAACACATGACACCAACCAAGCTCAGTGTAAGCCTCTACAAACTCTTGCGAGGACATGATCATAGACACCATTTGCATGCCACTGTTGTATTGCCCTCGCGTACTCTTCGGTTTCTTCGGTAACAAGGTAAACTTTTTGCCACCTTTCCTCAGCTCATAAGTGTTTTCCTCTCCTTTGTGTACCACCTTGTTATCGAATTCCCATGGCCTGCCAAGCAAGATACTGCATACGTCCATGTCAAGAACGTAGCACTCAACACTGTTTGAATACTTCCCTATTGAGATGGGCACGATGCACTTCGCGTTCACCTTGATGCTTCCACCAGTTCGTACCCATCCAATTGAGTAGGGGTTCGGATGTGGGGTGGTCTTTAGACCCAACTTCTCTATGGTCTTGAGGCTTATAAAATTTTCTTGGCTTCCTCCATCAATAATTATCTCGCACACTTCTTTTCCTACGTGACAAGTAGTTCTGAAAAGGTTATGCCGTTGGGTCTCGTCCTTTCTTGCCATGGTCAAGGCAAGTTTACGTAGGACTCCGCAATATTCTTCCTCCTCTCGGATGCCTCACGTTCTTCTCCACTCTCATCGACTGGAGCACATAAATATGCCCCTGATGTCTCTTCCTCCTCATCTTCTACTTCACATAATTGCGCAAATTTGTGCTTGGGACAATCACTGGACTTGTGTCTGTATTCATTGCATTTGAAACAACGCAACCCCGAGGCTGTTATAGGAGCCTTGCCCTTGGCTTGCACATTTTTCGTGTCTTGCTTCTTCGGTGGAGCTCTTGCTTCATTTGCTTGCGTGACAATCTTCTCATTCCCTCCTCTCGAGTACGTGGAAGATTGACCAGGCCCTGAATAACGTGTGATTGAAGTTTTCTTCTTTTTCAAAGCCGCTCTTATCTTCCCGGCTTTAGCACACGCATCGTTGAAATAGAGGAACATATCAAACTCCAATCTACTCTTGATTTGATAGCTCAGGCCCTCAATAAATTGAGCAATCATCTGATCCTCATTTTCTTCTACATCATTACGTTAGGATAATCTTACGAACTCAGACGTGTACTCCTCCACTGACCTATTCCCTTGCATGCACATCAAAAATTGTGTGTAAAGAGTTTGGTGGTAATCAACAGGAAGGAACCTTTCACGAAGAGCTTGCTCCATGGATGGGTCCCTAATTGGTCATTCTCCTCTCCTTCTCCTTGCTTCTTGTTCTTTTCTCCACCAAACTGCGGCTCCTAATTCTAACTTGAACGCCACATAATTGACTTTCTGATCCTCCAAAAGTTCCATGCACGCAAAATATTTCTCAACTGAATCCAACCAGTTGAGAAAACCTTCCACGTCCGAGTCCCCATAGAACTTTTCAATATTCATCTTGAAAGGGCAATCCACCCTCCTATAGTATTCACCTTGATCATCCTCTCCATAGATCTCCCTCCTAGGTGCACGTCCCAAATCACCTCGTCCACCTTCTCCTCTTCCTTGCCCTCTTGCTCCACGAACTCCTCTTCCACCTCCTCTTGGATACAATGTAGCATCCAAATCACCATCATAATCCACCTCGGGTTCAATGCGTGCCTCAGCTGGAGGAGGTCGCATGGCTAAATTGGCAAGTTGAGCTTGGATATCCAAAATAGCAGCCTCCAAAGTGGCAAACCTTTGCCTCAAATCCGGGTTCTGATTATCATTTGGTTCGGCCATAGTGCACAGATTTTGGTAGTGCTAGGTTGGGTAGTTGGGACACGGATCAAGTGATCGTGTGGTCCTGTGGTTCGGCTCGTAGATGGGGTCACTCGCAACTCTCTGTGGTTATGATGTTATCACTCTCCCTCACGATCAATATAGGAATTGATCTAATCACACTCAAGCTCTGATACCACGTGACGTAGCGTAGCGTGGTTTGATTGAATTTGAACACACGATAAACTCAACGCACCCAACTTCCATTGTGATGGGCTGAGGGGTTCGTTGAAACGAATGGCCAGCTAAGGCTATTTCAATCAGGGTAGCACACAATTGCATCGTTAGACTCAAACTACACGTTTGAAATTAGGTTTAAACTTCCATCTCTGAATATTATTGATCAAGCATTCGAACATTATAAAGAAGGCGGGTTTTTAGGAGTGAATTAAGGCACGCATTAAAGCAAGCTTGCCCCATTCAAATTACCGTAACCACTTTAACCTTTCCTTGTCTTGGCAATTATTTTTGCCTTATTCAGCTTCCGAATTTAACTACGGGAATTCAGAGAGCATTACATCATTTATTTCACACAAAATTTAAAGAAAGAAAGTGTAAGTGCAAGTCTTCATTTTAGGTCGTTCCATGTGCGCACCATGCAGCTCCCATGCAACGTACGTCCTACGTCATGTCGGCTTGAATGTTGGCGACGTGTTGTTCTGCCATCTCGTTTGGGTGTTGATTTCTTCTTCTGATTTGACGAGTAGTTTGTTTGATCTCAGAATCTTGCTCAAGAAGGGGTTGGTTTTCTTGACGAGTATGTGGCATTCACCTCCTTATACTCATACGGTACTATAACACTCAACAAGGAGGGTCAAGCGTAATGATGAATAGTGAAAGCATAATACTGAATCTTAAAATCAAGAAATCTATATCCAAAAACTTGATGCGGTAAAAGTTGGTTCAATTATACGTGCAATAGTACATGATCACACAAGTAATCTCATGATAAGTAAGATCATCTCCCCAGGCAATTTATGGAATTAATTCTCTAAGTACCGAATTATGAATTCTCAATTATTTAAGTTAAGTAAATTAGGTGATCGATAGGTTGGTGATTCTAACACTATAAATTAACATGCAAATATAGAGTTGTCAATTCTAAATTCACACCTTAATTATAACTATGAAAATATAAAGCGGATGAAATCTATGCTATGAATCAAGGTCGTCACTTTTAATTCTAAGCATACGATACAAATTATTCGACAATAAATAATTAAGCAATTGAATGTAAAAACAATACTTAATTACAAGATATGAAAATACATCGTCGATCAAATAATCCGAACCGTTGATTACTCGCCACATACAAATGTCAAAAGAAGCAAGAATTAAAAATTACAATAGAATAGAAACTAAACTAGAACTTGCTCTCTGGAAATTGGATGTAGACTGCGATGGGAGGGGATTGCCTTTTTTGGTCCCTGTGTCACGGACGGAAACTTTCCCTCGCTAGTTTGTCGTACGGCCTTAAGCTCCTCTAAGCCTAAGAAAGCCTTTCTCTCTCGACACTCTCCCACGAGTGGCCCAACTCAAGTAAGCTTAAACAAGAGAGGAAATACTTGAAGAAATTGTTGGGTGATTACAAATGAAGGGGAGCACCCCTATATATACAACTCCTACAGGTACTATTCCAACTACCCTAATAAATGTAGCCTACCGTATTAAATGCTGCCAACTTAATAAATAGCCTACCATAATAAATGACACCTCCCATATTAATTAGGGCGGCCACTAAAGTCAACATAATACAACCCCCCATAATAAATGTTGGAAGCTTCTAGGTCTTTACGGAGAACACTAGAAAGCTTCTGGATGCTCGGGGGTTAACCCCTATACGCTAATGTCGCCCCTTACGGGCCAGATCGGGTCTTCGCAAAGTTAGCCTGTGACAATTCTCCCCCACCTAATCTCGCGACGCCCTTATTGCAGCTTCAAACTTGGCAATCTTCTCCATTGTCTTTTGGTCTTCCCTTCCAATGCACCAAGTACTTCTCCGCACCTGGCATCACATCTCTCCACAAGTTGGCTTGACGATCATCCTCTCCATCAAGCACCCAAGTGACCTCCATCTTCCATTGGAAGTCTTTCTGCCCCAAATTGGCTTGACGGTCTTCCTCTCCTTTAAGCTCCTTAGTGTCACAACCCGCGCGAAGGTCGGTGACCGGCGCTAGACCACACAATAAACCTCAACACATGTGTAACCTAGCAAGCCTCAAAATAATACGCACAATTATGAAAACACACATCGGAAAAAAACATGCGGAAGTCATATCATAAACATCGATAGTACACAAACCATCATCGTAAATCCAAACAAAACATCTCTAAAGACACAAAGTCCACACTCGGACATAAACAAGGGTCTAACCACTATGGAGTGTCTATACCAATGTACAAGGAGGGCACAAATCTGGAGACCTCAAAAACGTAGTCCTCGAACAAAAGAGACGGGCTCAAACAACGGACTCCAGAATCAAACGCGACTATGGCACCCCAGAACCTGAGATAGATTTTGTAAGGGGGTAAGTGTCAGGAAACACTTAGTAAGAGATAGAACATAACATATTAGTTATGTTTGAGATATACGTGCCACAGAACTTAACCATGCTCGACACAACTGAACTTGAAATGCATGATGACCACATGATGCGCAATTTATCAAAAACATAAATATAATCACATAGAACAACCAATACAAAGAGCGACGAACTCAAACACACATATAGACACACATACCAGAGCGATGAACAGGTTTTAAAAGGCCCCTTCCTCTGACTGCCAAAGGATATCCAAATGGCCAACAAATCTCCGATCACACAAACACAAATCTAGTGTACAAATATAAGCTTGCGGTAGCTTATAATGTAAACTAGCAATATCCCCGACCTATGAACTCATAGACTAACATCCCTCGTTAGTATGGGAAAACCTGTTCATTTCTCTCACAAAACACATCAAATCAAACACATGACCCAACGGTCCACAATCCATCTCACATGGATATATCAATCACACAACTCAGCCTCGAGCTAGCAATCTAGCCGGTTGTTCACAAACATCACATCTCACACATCGATCACATATTCTCAACGAGTCGTATATGCACAATCTCATATCATAATCAACAACTTATGCATGAGACGCACATTAATCAAGATCGGTAACATGCATATAACAAACACAACCAAACTTGTCATGGTCTATCCGCTTACACGACAAGATCCAACAATCGTCGATTCCAAAACCAAAGCCTTCCACACTCAACCTTCAATCCGATTCTCCTTCACCCACACACCTTGCGGAAACTCTGTTCACAAACCCAAATTACCAAAACGAGGTTAACCTCAACCTTTCCAAACCAACACGCTGCCAACAACTCAAAACGACCAACAACGGTACTTATGTTGTTCAACACTTCCATCATCAACGACAACGCAAATAACTCATACTCCGACCACAACCACTTCAAACCACACTTCACAAGACTTCTCCAACAAGTCCTCAACAACTCAGAATCCACAAAACAATTGAATCTTGCGAAGAAACCACTTACCAAGACTTTTTCCTCAACACTGTCAATCTGAACGTAGCCAACCAGTCCGAACTTCAACAAGACGTACAGCCCACACCCTTCAACCAAAACACACATAAGATACCATTCTGGAAACCTCAAGAGGTCCTCTACAATCTGTCAAATTTCGTAGCCCAACTCGAGGTCTAAGTATGCTTACTAAGTCAATCTTCCTCACATCGCTCAGCTAACCACCTCAGCAACGACGACCATATTCAAAACCACTTTCCCAACGATTCCCTGATCCAAAACCCATGTATGATATACCAAAAGAAAGATGCGGAAGTCCTATACAACCCACTTCAGAGGTTTGAAACCGAATTCTGAATGAAAATGACCTTGCCGTTCAATTCTTTACCGAGCTACTTCACTTCTCTCTCCTTCAACCTTCTCACTTCTCTCTCTATTTTCCTTTTGATAGTTCGTAAAATGACTAAGGAGCTCAGTTTCCTAACTCTTAAAGGAAGTCTTTGAGGTACTTGAAGAGGTGGAAGGGGTCCAATCAAAAGAAAACCTCTTCATCAACTTAATCTTTGCAAGAAGACAACCAACTTATGGTCCAATCACAGCAGACCAGGAACAAGCAGCTGACATGACGACCTTATTTCAGTTTTTGTCCAATATGAAATTTAACCAATATGTTCCTTAAGATGTCTAGTTTCCAAATCCTTTGGAATTTATCGATTCGGGTTCATGACGAGAAAGTTACGGCCATTTAACTACAAGTAGGTCAAATCTGTCCGAACCAAGCCACAACTTCACAAATCCGAAAATGCACTAAGGCATTGTACTTGTCGAAACCAAACTCCGATGACACCTGTTCACACACTTGAATACTTAAACCACACATCCAATGCATTTGACGCGAAGCCTCGCAAACTGACCAACTAATTTCCGAGTCTCACACTTAGTGACTTCCGCCTCTTGTTGGAAGTCCTTCCACTTTGGTGTTTTGTCGCTCTTGTGGGTCGCAAAGTGGTCCTCCAGTGACACACTCCCCCACCTATTTGCGCAATGCACCATGGGACACTCTCTATCCCCGATGAGTCCTCGTAACCCATCGTCATCTCGACTTCGACATGGATGCCTCCTCTGCATTGTGACCCATCTTACATCGGGAGGATCACCTTGTATGCCCACACCTTCCTTATCCAGTAAACTCTCCTTTGGCTAGCTTATAGCAGCCATCTCGACCTTGCGATACCCCATGTCAACCAATTCTTTCATGAGGTCGGCTCTATCTTCCCATGGAAGCTCCCTCTTCAGCTCAGCAACTCGATCCAATAACTCCTCGTAGGCATTTGCAGCTTTGCCATCTAACGACGACTCCTTCGTCAACTCCACGAACCAACCTACTAACTTGTGAGCTTTTGTAGCTCCTCTTGTTGCTCCTTCTTTCCACTTCACGAACTTGTGGTCCACCCTTCTCATAAGTGGAAGTTCCTCTAGTGACTCCACGACTAACTCTTCCTCGAGTTCCATCGCGACCACCTCATGAATCTCATCATCGAGTGTACTCGGCAACCTTGCGAGCAACTCGGTATCTCATTGATCTCCTTCCTACCGCATTGCACCCTTTGCTTCACGACTGATATTGAGTGTACTCGGCAACCATGCGAGCACCTTAATTCTTCCTCAATCTCCCTTTTGTTGTGCATCCCTTGCTTCACAACTCTCCTTCGCAATCTCGTCGCTTATCCTTGCATCTTAAATTTCTCTACTCGAGTCATCCCACAACTCGAACTCCTCAGTTGGCTTCACTATGATCAATTCAATGCCTTGGGTTGTCTTCTCTATAACCCCTTTGATAACTTTGGCTGGCTTCTCCGCAACAGACTCGATGACATTGGTTGGCTTCTCCGCAACCAACTTGGTAACTTGGGTTAACTTCTCTGCAACCCACTCGATCAGCTCCTCCCCCACTTAAATCGCTGAGTGTCCTCTCGAAGGCATCTCTTCCTTCTCCTCAATCAGTACCTTGCAAGCAGTAGGTAAACTCGATGCATCCAACTGTACCCCAGGAGGCCTCTTATGGCACAAGAAAGAATGCGTCGACTCCTTCGATGATCTTGTCACGACCTGTGGGAAGGTCGGTGACCGGCGCTAGACCACACGACAAACATCACAAATGTGCAACCTAGCAAGCCTCACAACTTCACATGCAATCCATCAAAACTCACATTGAACCAAATGCGGAATATATAACATAAGTAAAGATGGTACACAAACCATCATCGTACATATGCATAAAACATCTCCGAAGATAATCCAAAAGCAGAAACAAGGATCAACATCTCAAAACCACTACGAAGCGTCTAACTGAATATACGAAGATAGCACTAGACTGGAGACCTCAAAAAATGTAGCCTTCGAATGGAAGAGACGGGCTCGACACACGGACTCCAAACTCTGACGCAACTATGGCACTTCGGAACCTGAGATTGATTTTGTAAGGGGTAAGTGTCGGGAAATACTTAGTAAGAGATAGAACATAACATATTAGTTATGTTTGAGATATACGTGCCACAGAACTTAACCATGTTCGACACAACTTATGCTCGGAAATGCATGATGATCATATGCTTCACAATTTAATGATAACGCAAATATAAACATATAGAGCCACGTTCACATAGAGCGATAAATTCAACGCACACACACATTAGAGCGATGAACAGGTTTTGAAAGGCCACTTCCTCTGACTGCCAGGGGATATCCAAAAGGCCTAAACGAATCTCCATCCACACAAACACAAGAACTAGCTTACTTGCGTAAACTAGCGATATCCCCGACCTATGAGCTCATAGACTAACATCCCCCGTTAGTATGGGAAAGCCTGTTCATTTCTCTCACAAAACACATTTCGAAACAAACACATGACCCAACGGTCCACAATCCATCTCACGTGGATATATCAATCACACAACTCAGCCTCGAGCTAGCGATCTAGCCGGCTGTTCACAAACATCATATTTCACATACCGATCACATATTCTCAACAAGTCATATATGCACACCTCATATCATAATCAACAACATATGCATGCGACACACATTAATCAAGATCGGTAACATGCATATAACGAACACAACCAAAGTTGTCATGGTCTATCCGCTTACTCAACGAAGACCCAACGATCACCGATATCGCAACTGATGCAATCCACACTCAATCTCCAAACTGATTCTCCTTCCCTCGCACACCTTGTGGAAACTCTGTTCATATACCCAATTCACAGAAACAAGGTTAACCTCCAACCTTCCGAAACCAAAATGCTGTCAACGACTCAAAACGACGAAGCAACGGTACAAGAACCGTTCAACCACTCCATCTTCAACGACAACGCAAATAACTCAAACTCCGACCACAACCACTTCAAACTACACTTCACAAGACTTCTCAAACACATCCTCAACAACTCAGAATTCACATAGCAACTGAATCTTGCAAAGAAACCACTTACCAAGCCTTTTTCTCAAACACTGCCAATCTGAACGCAGCCCACTGTTCCGAATTGCAACAAGACGTACAGCCCAAACCCTTCAACCAAAACACACATAAGATACCATTTTGGAAACCCCAAGAGGTCCTCTACAATCTATCAAAATTTAGTAGCCCAACTCGAGGTCTAAGTATGCTTACCAACTCAATCTTCCTCACGTCGCTCAGCTGACCACCTCAGCAATAACGACCAGATTCAAAACAACTTTCCCGACGATTTCCCTGATCCAAAACCAACGTATGATATACCAAAAGAATGATGAGGAAGTCCTCTACAACCCACTTCAGAGGTTTGAAACCGAATTCTGAACGGAAATGGCCTTACCGTTCAATTCTTTGCCGAGCTGCTTCACTTCTCTCTCCTTCAAACTTCTCACTTCTCTCTCTATTTTCCTTTTGTTATTTCATAAAATGGCCAAGGAGTTCAGCTTCCTAACACTTAAAGGAATTCTCTGAGATATTTGAAGAGGTGGAAGAGGTCCAATCAAAAGAAAACCCCTTCATCAACTTAATCTTTGCAAGAAGACAAGGAAGCTATGGTCCAATCACAGCAGACCAGGCACAAGCAGCTTACATGACGACCTTCTTTCAGTTTTTGTCCAATATAAAATTTAACCTTTCTGTTCCTTAAGATGTCTAGTTTCCAAATCCTTTAGAATTTCTCGATTCGGACTCACGACGAGAAAGTTACGGCCTTTTAACCAACCAAAGGTTAATCTGGCCGAAGCATCCAACAGCTTCTCGTACACACATTCTCACCCACTTCCATCGACTTCTGCCCAAACTCGTAGACAACAAAATTGTAGCATTATGTCTCTAGTTTCCGAATCAATTGGAATTTCTCACCTCGGACCAATGACGTGAAAGTTACGGCCATTTAACCGTAAGCAGGTCAAATCTGTCCGAGAAGAGCAAACACATCACAAATCCGAAAATTTCTCTAAGGCATTGCACTTGCCGAAACCAAACTCCAACGACATTCATTCACAAACTCAAACACTTAATATCGCATATCCAATGCAATTGATTCGGCACGACGCAAGCCGACCAACTAAATTTCCGAGTCTCACAATTCTCCCATCCTTATAAAAATTCGGTCCCCGAATTTACTTACGACAAAATCGAAACGTAAAGAACTTACTTGTCATTCAAATAGGTGCGGAAACTTTCCTCGCAAATCATCCTCTAACTCCCAAGTAGCTTCCGATGGAGAATGATTCTGCCACAAAACTTTCACGAACGATAATTCCTTAGTCCTTAGCTTTCTCACTTGCCGATCCAAAATTCGTAGTGGCCTTTCGTCATAGGTGAGATCGTCACGAAAATCCACACTTGGTTGATCCAAAACATGCGAAGAGTCATGTAGATATCTCCGAAGCATGGAGACATGGAATACCAGATGAATATGTGAGAACGTAGGTGGTAATGCCAACCGATAGGCTACTTGACCAACCCGCTCCAAGATCTCGAACGGTCCCACATATCTCGGACTCAACTTACCCTTCTTTCCAAATCGCATAACACCCTTCATCGGAGAGACCTTGAGGAAAACACTCGAACCCACTTTGAACTCAATGTCTTTTCTCCTCTTATCGGGATACAACTTATGTCTACTCTGCGCTGTCAAAAGTCTCTTTCGGATCACTTTGATCTTCTCGACCGTGTCGTTTAAAAGTTCAAGACTCACATTCTGTTTCTTGCCAACGTCATCCCAATACACTGGCGATCTGCACTTACGGCCATACAACGCCTCATACGGTGCCATCTGAATGCTACTCTGATAACTGTTGTTATACGAGAATTCCATCAGCGGCAAATAAACCTCCCAACTGCCTCCGAAATCAATCACACACGACTGCATCATATCCTCGAGAATCTGTATTGTCCGCTCTGACTGCCCATCTGTCTGCAGATGAAATGCTGTGCTCAAATCCAACCGAGTACCCATCGCATCTTGAAATTTCTTCCAAAACCGAGACGTGAAATGTGTCCCTCGACCGGAAACTATCGAGATCAGAACTCCGTGCAATCTGACGATGTGGTCGATGAACAACTGAGCTTACTTCGTAGCGTCGTAAGTACTCTTGATCAGTAGAAAGTGCGCTGACTTCGTCAATCTGTCCACGACAACCCAAACTGAATCAAATCCACGCGGCGAAGTTGGAAGACCAACCAAAAGATCCATCATAATTCTCTCCCACTTCCATTCCGGAATATCCAACGGTTGCAACAAACCCGATGGTCGCTGGTGTTCGGCCTTAACTTGTTGACACGTCAAACATCTAGCGACAAAATCTCCGATGTCCTTCTTCATACCACTCCACCAAAACTGACCCTTGATATCGCGATACATCTTGGTAGAACCCGGATGCATACTGTAAACAGTTCCGTCCGCCTGAGCCATGACATCCTTCCTCACATCTCCGATATCGGGTACGACCAACCGATTACCGTAGTACAAAACACCATTTGCACTGAGATGGAATTTCGGCAATTTACCTTCCTCGACCTTTTCTATCATCTTCGTCAACTCAGGATCATCTCGCTGAAGTTCTACAACCCGTCCACGTAATGTCGGCTGCAGATGTAAATCACCTAACAACATAGCCACACATCCGTCAAGCATCATCGTCAACTCCAAACCTTGATCAACTATCTCATGAATGCTCGAAATCAAAGGTCTTCGCGTTACCGACATATGCGCCAAACTACCCGCTGACTTCCGACTCAAAGCGTCAGCCACAACGTTAGCTTTGCCCGGATGGTAGTTGATCGTGCAATCGTAATCCTTCAAAAACTCCATCCATCTCCTCTGTCGCATATTCAGATCCCTCTGATCGAAAATATACTTCAAACTCTTGTGGTCGGTAAAAATATCAAACTTCTCACCGTATAAGTAGTGTCGCCAAATCTTTAGCGCAAACACTACGGCACCCATTTCCAAATCGTGTACCGGATAATTGTGCTCGTGCTTCTTCAACTGTCTAGAAGCATACGCAATAACATTCCGATCCTGCATCAAAACACATCCCAAGCCAATCCTAGAAGCATCGTAATAAACCGAATACTTCCCACTCGCTAACGGTAAAGCTAAAATCGGAGCATTAGTCAGCAAAGACTTCAATTCCCGAAAACTCCTCTCACAATCTTCCGTCCACTCATACTTCACGTTCTTCTGAGTCAGTCGCGTCAAAGGAACAACCAAAGTAGAGAAGGATTTTACGAACCTTCGGTAATATCCAGCCAACCCGAGAAAACTTCGTACTTCCGTAACGTTGGTAGGAGTCGGCCAATTCACCACAGCCTCGATCTTTTTCGGATCAACTGATACTCCATCCTTTGAAATCACATGTCCTAAGAATGCGACACGTTGTAGCCAAAATTCACACTTAGAAAGTTTGGCGTACAACTTGTTGTCCAACAACGTCTTCAAAACCAACCGCAAATGTCTCTCGTGTTCTTCCTCAGTCCGTGAATAAACCAATATATCGTCGATGAAGACTATCACAAACTGATCCAAAAATGGCTTAAACACCCGATTCATCAAACTCATAAAGTAGGCTGGAGCATTCGTAAGACCAAACGACATAACCAAGAATTCGTAATGCCCATACCGAGTTCTGAACGCTGTCTTGGTCATATCTTCCTTCCGAATTCTCAACTGATGATACCCTGACCTTAAGTCAATCTTCAAAAACCACTTTGCATCTCGCAACTGATCAAACAAGTCGTCAATACGAGGAAGAGGATACTGGTTGAGGATCGTTACCTTATTCAGTTGCCGATAATCAATGCAGAGTCGCAAACTCCCATCCTTCTTCCGAACAAACAATACCGGAGCACCCCACGGCGAAACACTCGGCCGAATATACTCCTTATCCAACAGATCCTGCAACTGAATCTTCAACTCCTTTAACTCGGCAGGTGCCATACGATACGGCGGTATCGAAATCGGCTGTGTTCCCGACAACAGCTCAATACAAAACTCAATCTCCCTCTCCGGAGGTAAACCCGGTAACTCATCCGGAAAAACACCCGCAAACTCTTCCACGACAGGAATACCATCCACGGTAACCTTTTCCACGTCAACTTCCTTAACGATAGCCAGATAACTGACGCAACCCTTCCGTAACATTCTGGAAGCCTTAAGACATGAAATGAGCCTTGGCGGAATCATAATCTCATTGCCCCGAAACATGAATTCCGACTCGCCCTCAGGCTTGAATCTCATAATCTTACTAAAGCAATCCACCGTAGCATGATAACCCGAAAGCCAATCCATCCCCAAAATCACATCGAAATCCTCCATGTCCAACACATGCAAATTCGCCAACATCTCGTGGCCATCCACAACAATCACACATGATGCAAGTACTAAATGCACGTGAATGACATGACCCGAAGGAGTGCAAACATCTAACAGCACATCTTACGACACAAGCGGACTTTCAAAAGACCTCGCAAACTGGGGTGACGTAAACGAGTGCATCGACCCCGAATCGAATAAGACTCGAGCACTTGACAAGCCTATAGGAAGAGTACCTGAGACCACATTCCGAGATGTCGTGGCATCCTTCCTCGTAAGTGCATATACACGAGCAGGTCCACCGTCACTCTGCTCCATCGGTTCCTTTCCTCGAAGACCGGAATTCTCACCCTGGTGACTCTGACTCACCGATCCCCGATATTGCTCTTGTGGTTGCCCGGATAAACTTGTAAGCTGCGCATACTCCCTCGCCTTAACCACTCAACAATCCTTGACTTGATGCCCAAACTTACCGCATCCGAAACAAGCTCCCGATTGTCGATAACATGGTCTCCCGGGATGATATCTTCCGCATCGCGAACAATTTCCCTCCGATTGCACTTGGCTACCCGATTGGCCTCGACCTCCCGACTGGCTGCGAGAACCATTTCCTCTCCCGAATCCTCTTCCGAATTTTCTGCCACCTCTCGAGAAATTCGATGAAAAACTCGACCTTTGTTGTTGTTGTCCGAAGTTCTGGCTCGGACCATACTGCGGTGGCCGATCAAATCGTTGCACCTTAGCTTGCCTTTACGCTGAGAGTCGCTCATTGTCGCGCATTTCCAATGTCCTCGCACAATCCACGGCTGCCGAATAAGACTGAAAGCCACGCGGATACATGACTTTGAACATAGCGTCATCCAACCCACGAATAAACCGCTTCACCTTCTTCTCCTCCGTAGGAATTGGATGCTCGGCGTAACGAGAAAGATAACCAAACCTCTGCTCGTACGCCGCTACTGTCATCTCTGGTGTCTTTGTCAATCTCTCGAACTCAAACCCACGAGCATCTTGTAGACTTTCAGGTAGGAAGCGATCTAACAAAGAGTCGTTGAACTCCTTCCAAGTCCATCCAGTCGATTTCACAGTTTGGAACCATACTCTCGCCTCACCTATCAACTTGAACGCTGCTAGTTCCACCATCCTCTTACTATCGCAATTCAGGATCTTCCTCCGCTTTTCCATTTCATCGAGAAACACATGAGGATCATCACGAACACCAGAAAAAGTGGGTGGGTCTAACCTCAGAAATTCTGCCAACGAATCATCCCTCGGAACCATAGCACCCTTCTCTACCGCACTTTGCTGCGTTGCGATAAATTTTTCCATCGCTAGCATAACCCGATCAACCACATCACCGCTGCGCTTCCTGCGCATCGTAGTACCACCAGCTGGCTGATCCCTCTCAACGGCCGTAGCCTCGGTAGTAGTGGTCTGCTCAACTACAGGCGTAGGCTCAACAGTAGCCCCATCCTGATGCCCTTCAGAGCTTTCACCATGCTCCCTCATCGTAGCGTCAACCCCTTTAGGAGTCATAAGCAAAGTCTCCCTATAGAACAAGTCATCGTTTAAGAGGCCAAAAGAAAGGCTTAACCAACAGAAGACAACGACACGATGGATCCTATCATAGGGTACGACATGACAAACCAGACAAACACAATCAACCCTAGGCTCTGATACCAACTTTGTCATGACCCGTGCGAAGGTCGGTGACTGGCGCTAGACCACACAACAAACATCATAAATGTGCAACCTAGCAAGCCTCACAACTTCACACGCAATCCATCAAAACTCACATTGAACCAAATGCGGAATATATAACATAAGTAAAGATGGTACACAAACCATCATCGTACATATGCATAAAATATCTCCGAAGATAATCCAAAAGCGGAAACAAGGATCAACATCTCAAAAACACTATGGAGCGTCTAACTGAATATACGAAGATAGCACTAGACTGGAGACCTCAAAAAATGTAGCCTTCAAATGGAAGAGACGGGCTCGACACACGGACTCCAGACTCTGAAGCAACTATGGCACTTCGGAACCTGAGATTGATTTTGTAAGGGGTAAGTGTCGGGAAATACTTAGTAAGAGATAGAACATAACATATTAGTTATGTTTGAGATATACGTGCCACAGAACTTAACCATGTTCGACACAACTTATGCTCGGAAATGCATGATGATCATATGCTTCACAATTTAACGATAACGCAAATATAAACATATAGAGCCACGTTCACATAGAGCGATAAATTCAACGCACACACACATTAGAGCGATGAACAGGTTTTGAAAGGCCACTTTCTCTGACTGCCACGGGATATCCAAAAGGCCTAAACGAATCTCCATCCACACAAACACAAGAACTAGCTTACTTGCGTAAACTAGCGATATCCCCGACCTATGAGCTCATAGACTAACATCCCCCGTTAGTATGGGAAAGCCTGTTCATTTCTCTCACAAAACACATTTCGAAACAAACACATGACCCAACGGTCCACAATCCATCTCACGTGGATATATCAATCACACAACTCAGCCTCGAGCTAGCGATCTAGCCGGCTGTTCACAAACATCATATTTCATATACCGATCACATATTCTCAACAAGTCATATATGCACACCTCATATCATAATCAACAACATATGCATGCAACGCACATTAATCAAGATCGGTAACATGCATATAACGAACACAACCAAAGTTGTCATGGTCTATCCGCTTACTCAACGAAGACCCAACGATCACTGATATTGCAACCGATGCAATCCACACTCAATCTCCAAACTGATTCTCCTTCCCTCGCACACCTTGTGGAAACTCTGTTCATATACCCAATTCACAGAAACAAGGTTAACCTCCAACCTTCCGAAACCAAAATGCTGTCAACGACTCAAAACGACGAAGCAACGGTACAAGAACCGTTCAACCACTCCATCTTCAACGACAACGCAAATAACTCAAACTCCGACCACAACCACTTCAAACTACACTTCACAAGACTTCTCCAACACATACTCAACAACTCAGAATTCACATAGCAAGTGAATCTTGCAAAGAAACCACTTACCAAGCCTTTTTCTCAAACACTGCCAATCTGAACGCAGCCCACTGTTCCGAAATTCAACAAGACGTACAGCCCAAACCCTTCAACCAAAACACACTTAAGATACCATTTTGGAAACCCCAAGAGGTCCTCTACAATCTGTCAAAATTGCGTAGCCCAACTCGAGGTCTAAGTATGCTTACCAACTCAATCTTCCTCACGTCGCTCAGCTGACCACCTCAGCAACAACGACCAGATTCAAAACAACTTTCCCGACGATTCCCTGATCCAAAACCCACGTATGATATACCAAAAGAACGATGAGGAAGTCCTCTACAACCCACTTCAGAGGTTTGAAACCTAATTCTTAACGGAAATGGCCTTACCGTTCAATTCTTTGCCGAGCTGCTTCACTTCTCTCTCCTTCAACCTTCTCACTTCTCTCTCTATTTTCCTTTTGTTATTTCGTAAAATGGCCAAGGAGTTCAGCTTCCTAACACTTAAAGGAATTCTCTGAGATATTTGAAGAGGTGGAAGAGGTCCAATCAAAAGAAAACCCCTTCATCAACTTAATCTTTGCAAGAAGACAAGGAAGCTATGGTCCAATCACAGCAGACCAGGCACAAGCAGCTTACATGACGACCTTCTTTCAGTTTTTGTCCAATATAAAATTTAACCAATCTGTTCCTTAAGATGTCTAGTTTCCAAATCCTTTGGAATTTCTCGATTCGGACTCACGACGAGAAAGTTACGGCCTTTTAACCAACCAAAGGTAATCTGGCCGAAGCATCCAACAGCTTCTCGTACACACATTCTCACCCACTTCCATCGACTTCTGCCCAAACTAGTAGACAACAAAATTGTAGCATTATGTCTCTAGTTTCCGAATCAATTAGAATTTCTCACCTCGGACCAACGACGTGAACGTTACTATGGCCATTTAACCGCAAGCAGGTCAAATCTGTCCGAGAAGAGCAAACACTTCACAAATCCGAAAATTTCTCTAAGGCATTGCACTTGCCGAAACCAAACTCCAACGACATTCATTCACAAACTCAAACACTTAATATCGCATATCCAATGCAATTGTTTCGGCACGACGCAAGCCGACCAACTAAATTTCCGAGTCTCACAGATCTTCCCTTCGACTCTTTGATCCACATCCGAGCTCGCTCCTCCTGCTCAATCTCTCTGCTAGTGGTCACGACCCTGCAACCAAAAGCATCGGTGAGTACAAGCGATGGCTCCTCTATCAGGGCTTCTCGCAATTCCTTCAACTTCGGAGATTCCACCCATCCTCTAGGTGGGAGCTTCCTCGCCAGCTCCACGGTCTCAATACCATCTGTCTCCTCGACGATGCCCGCAAACTCCTTTAGAATCATGCCCTCTTTGGACACCAACCTTGACTCCTCCTTGCACTTCATTGTGCTTCTCCTCAAGCATCACATGCTCCTCCTCGCATGCTTCTTGCTCATCGTCAAACTCTTCAGACTCCTCTTTTTGCCTCGAACACTCACTCACACTATGAGGTCTATCGTAAATAAAGCACCCATGCTTTGGCTTCCACTCGACCTTCTTTGGACAATCACGCACTCAATGCGATCCCTCGATGCACTTATTCTCTCTACGAACCACCTCTTGATATAACCTTCGGAACTCCCCCAAAGGCTTTTTACGATCGGATGGATCGGTGACCACTATCTTCTTTGCGTACCTCACGTGCTACCACCCTTTGCTCTTTGCTTTCTCAAATCCATGCTAGCATCTTTGCCCTCGTTGGAAAATGAAGCATCTGGTGTAGCTCTCTGCAAATGGTACACATGGGCTCTTTCTTATGCCATCTTCGCCATCTTGGCCATCTCCGAGTCCTCATCCAAGAGTCGATAAATTCTACCACCGACTGGAAGTCTAGCACACAAGGTTGTACTTCTTCCTTGCCCAAGACTCCAATCCTTTCAGGAAGGAACTCAACAACATCTCTTTTGTCAAGTCCTTAATGCCCTCAGTTATCTTGCAGAGCTCCTGCATATACTCTCGTATGCTTTCCTCATGCACAAACTCTTAGAGCCTCACACACTCCTGGTAAGCATCAAACTCCGTACTTAATGAACAGGCAAGGTTTGTCACGCATACCTCGTTGATCTCACTTGACCTGGTGCTAGCTGCTTCATCGATCGTCCCTTGCATCCTCGGTTGGAACCCACCTTCCTCGATATGGTATTCTTTAATGCGTTGGACTCTCTCCTCTAACCTTTCGCAACTATCTCGAACACCAAGCTTCACCTCTAGGATTCTCCGTCTAAAGGCAGCCTCTCCATCTTGAGGTCCCGACTCCTCCTTGTGAGACACCACCATCACCTTGGTAGGCATCCCCTCTAGCTTCTTGGAAACACAGCCTTCCTCCGACTGGTTCCTCTCCCAAGAAGCCATCAAACTCTGCTCTGATACCAACTGTCACAGACAAAAACTTTCTCTCGCTAGTTCGCCATGCAGCCTTAAGCTCCTCTAAGCCTAAGTAAGCCTTTCTCTCTCTTGACACTCACCCACGAGTGGCCCAACTCAAGTAAGCTTAAACAAGAGAGGGAATACTTGAAGAAATTGTTGGGTGATTACAAATAAAGGGGAGCACCCCTATAGATACAACTCCTATGCGTACTATTCCAACTACCCTAATAAATGCAGCCTACCGTATTAAATGTTGTCAACCTAATAAATAGCCTACCATAATAAATGCCACCTCCCACATTAATTAAGGCGGCCACTAAAGTCAACATAATACAACCCCTTCGATAAATTTTGGAAGCTTCTAGGTCTTTACGGAGAACACTAGAAAGCTTCTAGATGCTCGGGGGTTAACCCCTATATGCCAATATCGCCCCTCATAGGCTAGATTGGGCCTTCGCAAAGTTAGCCCGTGACACCTAGATGTCTCCTTTTATAGCCTCGATAACTCACCTACTACAAGCGTGCTGGCGGTAGGTGTGTCTGTAGCACACTGGTGGTAGGTGTGTAGCATGCTGGCGGTAGGTGTGTTCTCCGTGTGTAGTGCGCTGGCTTTGTAGGTGTAATGCACTGAAGCATGGACGTAGCGCACTGGCTCTCTGAAGGTGTAGCGCACTGGTGCTGGCCTTGTAGTTCGCTAGAGCTTGAAGTGTAGCACACAGGACCAGAAGTGTAGCGCACTGTCCTTCCTGTGTAGCATGCTAGTTTCTTGTATAGTGTACTACCTTCACTTGTATAGCGCACTGCCTTCACTTGTGTAGTGCACTGCCTTCACCACACCTACGACAATATACAAAACTTGACAAGTAACCATTTCCCAACTTGACATGTAAAACATAATAATAACTAAAATAATTACAATTGAAATAATTCAAAATACAATTAAATATCAAGATAAACAATACCATTTATATGTATGTTTACACATACATCAGTGTTCTCTTAACTAATTTAGATAGAATCCTATTCAGAATATAGATTGAACTTTGGAGTGCGTAACCCCAAAGAAACTTTGGAAGAGAGAAGAAACTCATTATGGACCTTACCATGTCTAATAGGGTTCGGTTCCTCCTCTCGGACACACTATTCATCTATGTTGTTTCAAGAGGTGTCCATTGTGATTGGACCCCATGTTACTTCAAATAATCCAAGAATTTTTTGTTTTCACCTCCTTGATTTAATCAAAGAGTCTTAATACTCTTCCCAAGTTGTTTCTCTACTTCTGTCTTATACTCCTTAAACTTCTCAAATGCCTCATATTTGTGTTTTATCAGATACACATATCCATACTGTCACGACCCGCGCTAAGGTCGGTGACCGGTGCTAGACCACACGACCAACATTCATATCGCAAACGTGCAACCTAGCAAGCCTCACAATCACATTCGATCCATGAAAAACTCACATCATATAAACATGCGGAAGCAAAGATGGATAAAACCATCATCGTAAACCTCAAACCAAGCATCAGAAACTAACATATGAAAATCATATCATAAACATCGTACATATGCACAAGCATCTCCAAAGGGAC
>SOPF01025757.1:0-15093 GCA_012979155.1 Hypericum perforatum
TAAATAAAGATTGTATACAGTATTCTTGGGTATTATGACAAAAAAAACACACACATACTTTTCCTGCCATACTATAAAGGTGTGTTTACAAGACACGCTTGGATATTGATTTTTGTCCCAAGCCCATGTTTGGTATAAAAATAGGTTGGCACAAACTAAAAAGTTGTTCAAGTCTCACTTTAATTTTTGTCCCACCAAAAGACATGGGCCAAAATTCACACTCACAAGATAGCAAACAATTTATTTTCTTATTACCATATTATCCTTGTTAACCCTTTTTACTCCATCATTCCTAACCACGTTTTCTTTTCTTCTGTGGTGGCTGCTAAGATTTATGGCTTCAATCAGAGATTAGTTTATAATTTTTTTGACTACTTAGGAATCATAATATGATAGATAATCGTTACTAGTATTTCCTTCATGTTCATGTAAAATATTACTACAATTTTGTATGATTCGTCCATGTTTTGACAACCATGTTCATGTGCAAATCTTTTTAGTTGATAGCTTCAAAAATTGAAACTATTTAGATTCAAATATTACGCTCGTTACTAATGGATGAACAATAGCAGAGAAACTTACTTTTGATTTCGGAATGGAGACATTATGTGAACACTTTAGTTCTATCTATTTTAGTTAATTTTTTTCTCTTTGATATGGAAGAAAGATGACGGAAAAGGAGCTTGAGACAGAGAATATTTCTTAGATTAAAAATAAGAAGGAACGTTTTGGATAAGATAATTAATGATAATGATGTTAATTATATTTGAGAGTTACAGATGGTATGTTAATCATGTCTCGGATTTTGTATTACGTTTACATGGTATTCTTCTTGCAAAACCAGAACGAGTTCCTCAAAATTGCACAGACCACAGATGGAAGTGGTTTAAGAACTGCTTAAGAGCATTAGATGGAACTTATATAGAAGTGACTGTACCTGAAGCTGATATTTCAAGATATAGAACTAGGAAAGACCACATCACTACAAATGTCCTAGGGGTATGCACTAGAGATTTGAAGTTTGTTTATGTGCTCCCAGTGGGGAAGGGTCAGCTGCAGAATCAAGGGTTCTTTGAGATGCTATTGACAAATGCAATGGTCTAAAAAATCCTATTAGTATGAAAATATTTTATTAAATCATACTTAATATATAATAAATTGAGTTAATTATATTACTCTTAATGATTAGATTTCATGAATTATTATAGGATGTTACTATCTTGTTAATGATGGGTATACAAATGGTGAAGGTTTTCTTGCACCATATAGAGATACACACTACCATTTACAAAAGTGAACTGTTGGTCGGAATACACCACGAACTTATGAAGAGTTCTTTAATATGAAGCATTCTCAAGCTAGGAATATTATAGAAAAATGTTTTAATCTTCTAAAAAAGAGATGGGTTATTCTTAGGAGTCCATCCTTTTATCGTAACAAGACTCAAGGTCATATAATTATGGCATGTTGTTTGTTCTATAATTTTATACATATATATATATATATATATGCCTACTAATCTAGAATAGCTTACACCAATGACAGAAGAAGATATACCCTTTGGAGAAGACCAAATGCATCATATTAATGTTGTTGAGCCTAGTAATACATGGACTAAAAAATATATTCTTTGACGAAAGAGATGTTTGATAATTGGAGGGAAAGATATATAAGGAGATGAACTTATTATAATTATATGAAATTTGTTTTTTAATGAAATAGATTTAAAGATGATGCAGTTGAATTGAAGCAGATAATTGCTTGTTTTGATTAATAAATTATAACTTCTTCTATGTGCTTATATTGGGTGATGAGACAAGATTAAAATAGATGCATAAAAGGACTCATTTTGTGACTCTTTAATTTTGTTTCTTATTTGGTTAGTCGCAAGTTAGTTCTGGACATATTGCTTTCCCTTATCTGTTCACTTATTATTCTAAACTCTTGACTGAATTCGATGGCTATCTGGTAGTTAATTGGGTTGTTTGAGATGTGGAAAATTAAGTTAGTAGAGAGAATATTCATCATATCAAGTCTTTGGCTGGATTTTATGGGCTATGGATTAGTTAAGTTTAGAAATTCAATGTGGTAGTGATACATATAGAGGAGTTCAAGGGTCAGATTGATGCGTTTGTTTTTTACTATTGCTTTTGATTGAATGGATATTAGTTTTGTTTTAGTCGGAGTGAATATGATGATTAAGCAAGACACAACATTATGGCTATTATTTGAACTACCACTGCCACTTTACTGTGCTGACCTAGTGGCTCTTTGTGATGCTCTTTGATCTCGAAGTGATAGCAATCATTTGGATTTTTTAGATCAAGAGTGAAATGGATGACTTGAACACACTATTTGCAATTTTATTTTTCTGAGAAAACTAAGGATAGAAGAGCAAAAGTGTGTTAAATTCTTATTTACAGAGTTTTCTATGGTTCCATTAATATTTGTAAATCTGTGCAGCATAGCGAATGCTTAAAGCTTTTATGGTGTATAGGATGGTCGACTCTACTATAGAATTTGTTGATCTGAGAACAAGAAAATATGAATGGACATCAGATCAAAAAGCAATACTGGTAACCATATTTGAAGAGTTAGTCGTAAAGAGAATTAAATGCGATGGAGGTAATTTTAAATCTGGAACCTATAATACTATAGCAAAAGCTATGAATGAAAAGAGTCGATGATATAGTATCATAGCCAAGAATGTTGCAAATAAAATAAGAAGAATGAAAGAAAAGTATCATGTTGCTACTGAAATGATCAATCAAAGTGGATTTGGATGGAATGAAACCAAGCAATAGGTTGAAGTGGAAAGTACATATATTTCAGATGCATACATTAAGGTAAGTATGACGTTCTTATATTATAATGATAATCAGTGAAGTTTTATATGTTTAATGTAAAATTAATATTATTTTTGTTATAGAATTATCCTAATGTACCATACTTTATTAGAAAATCATATCCGCTTAACTATGCTTGCTTCATTATTTGGAAAGGATCATGCAAATGGAAAAGCAGCAAAATCAGTAGTAGATGCTATAGAAAATATTGAGGCTGAATAGGTAACTGGTGATCAATATGAAGAAGTTGTTGCAATAAATTTTCCTCATAATGCAAATATGCCTACATCTTTAGTAAGATCCAGTCAAAGAAAAGGCCGAGGGAAACATCGCATGGAAATGAATTCATTGACGCCTGCAATAGAGGTATTGAAAAAACAAGACAAGACTTTAAGTTGATTGTAGAGAAGATATGCAATGATACGACTTCCATGAATAAAGATTTATCTCAGAAGCTTAAGAAGTTGTGATTGACTAGAGCTGAAATAATAAAAGCTGGGATACGGATAATGCAAAATTCTAGTTATGTTAGTTTCTTTCGAGGATTAGATGAAGAAATACAGCGAGATTTTGTCAAGAGACTACTTCATTAATTTTTTTTAGGTTGTGGTCTGCCTTGATTTGCTAGAAAATAAGTTGTATTGATTTGCTAGAAAATAAGTTGTTGAATTTTGTTTATAAGATTTTATTTTAATAATTTTATTATGAAGGATTTCTAATCCAAGTTTGTAAAGGTTTTTTTATGGATTTAATTTTGATATTAATTTTTTATGTACAAAGATTTAATGATGAATAATTTTGTAAAGATTATATATTAATTTAACATGCATCACGTGGATATTATTTTTTATAATGAAGGGTAATTTTGTCTTTAACAAAAGTATAAATATATTCTTTTATTTATTAAATAGAGAATTGAACTATTTATCCAATCTGGTAAAAAATTATCAAATATAAAACAAAACAATTAGAACACACTTGTGTCCAGTAGAGTACTATTCTATTAAGATGTACCAAACACACCCTAATACACCAAGGGGCAACGGGTTTTCTTAAGATTCAAACTTGACGAATCGAAAAGCTTTCATAGGGATGGTTGCTTTCTAAACGGATTCGCAAGGTGATCAATTATGAAAATGGCTACTTAAATTTTAGGGAAAAGTACACCTAAGTACCCTGTGGTTTATCCGTTTTCAGAAACAGACCGTGTGGTTTTAAAGTTCCAAATTCAGTACTTGTGGTTGCATTTTTGGGACAATTTCGGTCCCGGGCAACATTTTAGGCTGACCGACCACCTGTCCACACCACATCATCACCACATTATCGCCATGTCATTTTCTCTTTCTTACTTTGACCAGGTGATTTGGCATGGCAAATTACCATTTTAATCCCAATTTAAATTATACTTATTTAATCAAAACCTAAAATAAAATAAAATAGCAGCAAAAAAAGAACATCTCGACACGAATTTTTTTATATCTCGACACTAATATCCCTAGGTTTAATTCTATGCTTTCTCAAAACTAATTACATAATACAATACCGGCCCAACCTACAAAACAATAAAAAACTAGTGAAGCGCACCCGTCGGTCTTCTAAGGTGGATGACCCAGAGTGGAGGAAGCCGACGCGAGGAGGCTGGGTAGAGGACATTGGATGGAGTCGGCTTTCCTGCCGGTGACCTCAAGGACGAGGACATCCGCATCTTCTCTTTCTTCCCCTTTCTGATTACTTTGAAATTGGACATCTGTGTCTTCAATTGGTGCTCCTCGGCCGGGGAAGATTCGAAGGTGTATGCGGCCCGGCCCATCAGTACTTCCACTAGTTGAGCACTGCGTGCGATTAAGGTTGGTAGATTGGGGCCCTGTCCGAAGTTGAGTTGATGGGGTAGAGCTTCGTCGGAGCTACTGGGCCGGCGCTTAGGGTTGTGAAGCACCGTGGAGATCTTCGTGGCTGGGGCACCACCGCCTGGGTTCGTCGTGAGCCACGGGTACTGGCTGACGGAGATGGCGGATGGGCTTTAGAAGGGTCGGGTCTGTCGGCTCGATGTCAGGGTAGAGGCGGGCGGGCGAGGTTAGAGTTCAGAGGCGGGTGGGCGAGGTCGGAGTTGTGGACAGGGGATCAGGATTTTTTTTAATCAATTTAGATTTTTGATCAATTAAGTTAAAATTAAAATTCAAAATGAATTAAAACAGTACTTTTTCATGCCAAATCACCCGGTCAAAGTAAGAAAGAGAAGATGACGTGGCGATGATATGGCGTGGACAGGTGGTCGGTCAGCCTAAAATGCTGCCCGAGACCAAAATTGTCTCAAAAATGCAACCACAGGTACTGAATTTGGAAAACGTTAAAACCACACGGTCTGTTTTTGGAAATGGGTAAACCACAAGGTATTTAGGTGTACTTTTCCCTAAATTTTATCTAATAAGAGGCACATATCAAGCAGAATTATTATACAATAAAAAGAAATATTTCGAGTTTGGAATTCAGAAACTAATGGATTACATGAAATCATTTATATACACATAAGGAAAATCCAAAATGAAAATGATACAAATTACAAGCCATCGAGCGAGCTATCTAGTTGACGATACCAGCCACCAGCCTTGCTCTGAGATCCTTCCGCAATATTTTGCCTGATGGGGCTTTAGGTATGGAGTCGGTGAAGAAAACCTTGCTTATCCTCTTGTAGAAAATCACCTGTTTAAATAAATAATATAGAACAGATGCAATTAAATTATAAGTTATCGAACAAGACATGCAATTGCACCCTCGTACAAAAGAATTACGCAGTAAACATAAATGCAATATGTAAATGCTACTTCGTTGATAAAATTGTACTTATAAAATGATTGAGTTAAATAAATAATTGTAGTCTAATTTCAACTGCTCAGCCCATGAACTAAAACATATTTGGGCCTAGCCCTGTCTGAACCATCGATTACCCGTCCATCAGGAAAGACACATAATTCCTTAGAGAAATTAAAAATAAGTTGAACTGATCGCAAATTAAAAAATTGCAAAAGAGTACCTGCTTCGAGATATATTGTTTGATGTCATCTTCAGAAATCTTGGACTCGTTGGATCGAACCACGAAAGCCACCGGAACTTCTCCTGCTGCCTCATCTTTCATTCTATCAAACCGAAATTTGTAATTAGATAATTATTATAGCATAAATTTGTATAGCGTCACTTGTTATGAATATTCGATCAATTTAGAAGAAATAAATAAATAGCTTACGAAACAACGGCAGCATCGGAGATGTTGGGATGAGAAATTAACATGGCCTCGAGCTCAGCTGGAGCCACTTGAAAACCTTTGTATTTGATCAACTCTTTCAACCTATCAACGATGAAGAGCTCGTCGTCATCGTCTATGTACCCGATGTCTCCCGTGTGCAACCATCCTTCTTTGTCTATTGTACTTTTCGTGGCCTCCGGATCATTCAAATATCCTAACAAAATAGTGATAAACATCAATATTAAAAAAAAAAGAGACGAAGAGGATATTTTTTTTTCATCAACAAGACTAGATATATTTGCAAATATAATCACATTTAAAATTAGAATTTTAAATTATTATAAATATATGCTGATTTTATTACGAAATTTATTATGTCAAAATCTTAATATATTTTATTATTCTCATGAAACCTAAAAATTTATTTATTTACTGATTTATTTGTGCTACTTGATCTTGACCGGTAGGACTTATCAGGTGAAGAGATTATTTGGACCGATTGAATTAAAGGTCGACAACATTTACTATCAGTCTAACTGTTTTTGTGACCAAATTATCTGATATTGGATCAGGCTGTGTCACAAATATTCTTATCATTGTAAATAACCAATATCTCTCTCAATTATCACGGATTCAAATTTTTATTACCGTGAACCATAAATATGTTAAAATTTGCTATGAAAATATTCGACACAAAAAATGAATTAGTGGATAATTATCTAAGTGGCTCACTGGTGTTGAGCATTATGAGATTTTAACTCGTGTGGTTACGTTACTGAGACCGCTCAACCAATATATGGAACAATTAGCTGGTAATCAGAACTAAATGCCAGTTAGTTAAAGCAAATTAAAAGAGGATTAGATGTACCTTTCATGATTTGGTTTCCCCGGATACAAATCTCCCCTGGCTGGTTGCGTGGCAGTGACGCGCCGGTGTCCGGGTCGACGATCTTCATCTCGGCGTTCCTGACGACTGTGCCACACGCGCCGGATTTGATCTCGAAGTGCTCCTTTGCGAACGCTAAGCACATCGCTAACACAGGCCCTGCCTCTGTCATCCCATACCCCTGTATGTACAAACATATGGATTGTAAAAATAATTTTGGTTTCAAATTTTCGAATTAAAAAAAATATCTTTAGAATAATTAGTACAAAATAAGGTATGAAATGAATACCACAGATTTAAGAAAATAATTAATTTTCCGCTGAAATGTACGTTAATGTATAAAGTTTTCAATCGTGATCTTGTTAAAATTGGTGGGGCAAACCACCTTCCAATCTATTGGATCATGTTGGTTGTACCAAGCAAAAGGGGAAATGGTGGTCCCTAGAGTTTCTTGCAATTGATTGAAGGACGAAAATTACAAAGTTTTGAGAGTTACATCCAACAACATTATTTATGATCATTTTTAACGTAAAAATGAAAAACTGTTAAAATTTTCGAAATATCTGATAAAAAAAGATATAGCGTGGTGAACAAAGTGTGTCGCCAAAAGTAAAGAAAGGAATAAAATATTTGCCAATTAGAATGTGGATTTTTTCTTAATAAATACTATTTTCAGATGAACGAGTTCGTTTTTTTTTTTCGGTTAGGATAGAAAATATAGACTCGATTTTTTTGTTATTTGAGTTACGTATTAGTATCTTTTTTCTTAAACATTTGGCATAAAAATTTTCTGATTTTTTTTTTCAAATCATCTAATATCCTAATTACTTTACCGATCAATTGGAGCCTGAAGAAATTGATTAAAAGTTAAACTCTAAATGGTCTTGTATTACTTGGCCAAAATGGCCCCAAATTTAGCAAACGTAACGCGTTCCAATAATTCCAAAAACTGTATGCGAGAAACAAGAAATAGACGAAATGTTTGCTAGTTATTTACCTGGCCAAGTTTTGCATTAGGCAATTTAGCCCTCACGGCGTCCTCGAGCTCCTTTCCCATCGGCGCGGCCCCGGACATGAGCGTCCTGATCGACGACAGGTCGTACTTGTCGACGTCAGAGCTCTTCGCGATGGCGAGGACGATGGGCGGGACGAAAGGGGCAATCGACACCTTGTACTTCTCAACGAGCTCCATCAAATTGATGATGTCGAACTTTTGCATCATCAGGATGGTCGCTCCCACACGTAGACCGCATAGGAGCACAGAGTTGAGGGAGTAGATATGGAACAATGGCAACACGCAAAGGATCACGTCTTCCTCATGGAAGTACAAGTTAGGGTTGTCCCCGTCCACTTGTTGGGCCACGCTAGTGACGAGACCCTTGTGAGTGAGCATGACGCCTTTCGGGAGACCTGTCGTCCCCGAAGAGTAGGGCAATGCCACTACATCGTCCGGGGAGATGGTCACTCCCGAAAGAACATCATTTTCGTCTGAATTAGTCAATTCGGTGAAATGTAAGCAACCATCTTGCACGGAGTCCGTTGTCATGATTTTGACCCCGGTCTCGGTCCCCAACCCCTTGACGTTGTCCACGTACGCCCCCTGCGTTATTTTTTTTATAAGCTAATTTTATTATTCCGAAAATGGAAAGTTAGAAATAAAAGAAAGTTGCACCAAATAAAAACCTGCGTTATGATGAGCTTGGCCCGAGAGGCCGCGGCCTGCTTGGCGATCTCGGCGGGGGTATAGAAAGGGTTGGCCGTCGTGCTCATGGCGCCGCACATGGACGCGCCGAGGAAGGCGAAAACGAACTCCGGCGTGTTCTGCAACAGAAGCATCACGACGTCGCCCTGCTGGACTCCAATCTTTCGCATCCCGGCGGCCACCCGCCGGGACGTGAGCTCCACCTGAGAATAACTGTACGTCTCTCCGGTGGCGCCATCGATGACACAGGGGCGGTCCCTGAACTGGGAAACCTTCTCGAAGCAGTAGTCGTGGAGGGGGAGGTGGGTCGGGATGTGGATGTCCGGGAGCTTGGACCGGAAAATGAACTCCTCCTTTAACTTCACATCCACGTTAACCTCGTCCTTTTGAGGGTTTTGCTTTTGGGTTTCCATTGAAGAGAGTTAGGAAGGAGATAGTTATGGTTTGGTTCTGTTGTTTGCTGCTGATTCTTCTTCTTCTTCCTCCTTGGGTTGGGAATTGGTTGATCCATAATATAACAAGTTGGTGACCGGACAAGGAAATTGTTTTTTTAAGTCTATGAGTTGAGTAATCTTAGATCTAATTTTATGAAAGGATTCTCTCATTATGATATTTTACATTAGTAAAAATTGAAATCTAATTTTTTAAGTGAATCAAAATAAGACGAAATATCTTTTTAATGTAATTAGTTGGTGATCGGACAAAAAAAATTAATTTTTTCATGTTAAATTAATCGTTGATAATTTTCAGATTTTATTTTATATTTATTTTGATAATTTTACAATTCTTAGAGCTTATAACAGATTTTTTTTCGTTTGAATTTAAGTCCTCTGCCAAACTAAAACTAAGTACCACGTATTGTTGTTTGATGTTTTAAACACGTGACGTGTGCAATGGGAGCTGGTGGGAGTTTGCGTTGGGAAATTACCGTTAGTTTTTTTTTTATATGTGTGGTTCTTAATATTTGAGGGTGATAAATTAAAAAAAATTAAATTTTTAGGGTATTCATATGTTTATAGCACTAAAAAGTTGTTTTTTTTTATATATTTAAAATTGGCCAGATTCTGAGAATTTACATTATTTTCAACTTTGTTTCTTTTTCAAAGAATTTTTTTCTCATTTTCTTGACAAATGAGGTTTAAAATTTAAACACCTACTTTTTATAGAAGTAAAATATGTTGTCATCCAGGTACGTATATAAGACTCGGGAATGCACTTCTAGTTAACAATCGTACCAACAAAAGCTAATTAAATTAATTAGTGAGATAATTATTCTATGTGAATTATGTATTTTTGTTGGTAATATAATTTACCTATAAAAAATTCATCTTTCAAAAATTATATTAGATTCAAAATTAATTTAGTCAATTCAAATAGTTGGTGGCATAAACCAAAATAGTACCACCAAATCGGATGGTAAAGATGGTTTTAGTTTAATTAGAAATTTAAATTTGTGTTTATCATGAAAAAATAATATTACGAATTCGGACAAAACGTTGCACGTTTATAGTTTTATAATTTGAATTATTAACTAAATAATAGGTCAGAATCTCGTGTGGCACCAAAATTGTTCCTAGCAAGTTATACGACAAATGATCTCACATGACATTAAATTCGACCGCTAGACATTTTTGTTCACGTATACGAATTTTTTTAATATTATAAGTTAGTGCTTTTTATATTTGTTTAGTGAAATTTTAATTTAAATGATTGATTATAAATTTTGGTGTTTTAAATGAATTTGGACTTTATTTTTTTGATCAATTTTTTTTATTCTCTATAAGGATAATATAAGAACCATTAAATTTTAGAAATGAGATGATATAAGTACCAAACTTTTATTATATTAGTCATGTTGGATTATTAGGCATAATTAACATATAATCACGCAAATAATCACATGCACATTTAAACGCAAATTAAAGAGATAAAATCGAGTTACCTCTTGTAGCGTGTGCATACTAAGTCCAGGAATGTTCTTGGTGAGTTGCTGGTCGAAGTCCGATCACGTTTGAAACGAATCGGAGCCCGGGTTCCACGAATGAACCTATTCGTCTATCTACCGGAATTCTCAATGACTAAACCGAGAATTCCGTTTTTCAGAGTGTTTTTGGGAGTGTCGGTTTTTTTTTTTTTTTTAACAAATGGTCACCAGGGAGTTTCCTTTTATAGGGAAACATCCCTATCAAATGTCATTTTCCAACTTCTAACTTTTTCATTTTATAACAATTAAATCCTTATCAAATTATTACCTAATTTTGTAATTTTGTAATAATTATTACCTACTTTTGTATTTTAGTAATAATTGTTCATTTAAATAATTTAGGAGTAAAAATGACATTTACCTACTTTTGTATTTTTGTAATAATTGGCCATTAATTTATTTTGGGCCAATCATAAATTGCCAACAATCTCCCACTCATTCATTGTTGAACACCATCAACAATGGATGCATATTGGGCCCAAAACCCAAAAATAACACTCATTCATCATCGACCACAGTCGATAATGTACAGATAACGATATAGGATTTCGTGCGACCAGCACACGTCGAGTATGTTAAGCTAAAATTCAGAAGCACCGATACACGAGCTAACTGAATAGTAGCATCTCGACATCTCACATATAATAAAGTGTGCTTTTACCCCAGGACTCATATCACATTCCATTGTTCACACTATGATTTCAAACAATTTTATTCGTGTCCACTATTGTACTTTTCAATACAATTGGTGCACCTGGACAACGAATCTCGAAATGTGATGAACAGAGTTCCTTCTCCCTTAACTATATTCTTTCCATAATGATTCAGCCTGCTTTTCTAATTAGCCCTGCCAGGTCGAATCAATATGCCATGACCTTTTCATGGACTAACTAAGCTAGCAGCACTGAATCACACTTCCAGAATATGTTTAGGATCTTAAGGGCAAAGATCGAGAACCACAGTTCACGAAATGCGGTCTCACACCAGGGATTGTGAAATCAATGAACATTTATCCCATTCGATGGTCGAACAGCACATGAGATACTCATTCTCATGTTATGGTATGAATTCCATTATATAGGAACACATGTCAATCAACACCATACTAAAGTCATAGCCACAACTTAACCTTAGGCTTCAAGACAGAAGGTATGATAAGTTCCACTTAATACTTATCATATGGATTACAGAAGATCCAAATGTAATAACTCATTATTACATCCCATAACTAATCTTGCTCTCATAGCAAGACGGCATTCCCGCCGTAGGATATTGCACATCTAAAATATCCAACAGCTGCCTCATCTCAATCAAGAATCAACATATTTGACTCCCACTGAGATAAACACCCGTGTGAGTGGGCTATTTCTCTGTCTGACATGTTACTCAAGATGTTCATATTGCCAAAAACAAAACTTCTTATTTATTAATGAAACTGTCGTAAACATAATGACTTCACATATTTCTCGAATACTTTTCGAGATAATGTTTTGGTCATATGGTCTACAACCATATCTAGCATAGATATATGTTTCACACACAACCTTTTAGAGTTTCTCAACTCTACACTTAGCCCTGCAATAGAAACACGAATCCTTTGCAGAAGCCATAACGACTTGGTTGTTACAGAATACTCACAATGAGTATTCTATAGTAGCATTCAAATATTTTAAAATTTTCTTGACAGCTTTCTAGTGAGCATTGCCTAGATTCTATTGATATCTACTTAAAATGCTAATAGCACAGCAAATATCAGGTTGCGTACACAATATTGTGCACACATCAGGCAACAAAATATATTGATTCAGGGAATCATTTCCATATTCCTTATTTGTTTAGCTATATTTGGATACAAATCCTTGCACAAATTATGACCTTTCACTAATAGGACATACTTTGGATTACTACGATCACAATTGAATTATTCTACTACTTTACGAACATACGTCTCTTATGAAAGAGACATTGTCCTCTTCGAACGATTCCTCGAAATCATAACTTCGAGTATGTAATCAGTTTCACCCATGCCTATCACATCAAAGTTGGAAGAAAACCAAGCTTTGATTTCGACAAGTAGTCCTATGTCATTTATAGCCAAGAGTATGTCATCAACATACAAAATGATGATGACAAATATCTTACCTGATTGCTTAACATATATACAGTGATCTTCGTGAATCATAATAAAATCATTTTCCATGATAGTATTATGAAAACGAATATATCACCATCTAGATGATTGCTCAAGGCCATAAATTGAATAATTCAATTTGCAAACCTTTTATTTGCAGCCTTTTTGGATGTAGCCCTCAGGCTCAATCATATAGATTACTTCATCCAATTCTCCACAGAGAAAAGCAGTCTAAACATCAGTATGATGTAAATCTAGATTCATGTTAGCAATCATAGCCAAAATGACCCTAACAGACATGAACAAACAACAACAGCAAAAGTCTTCTTATAGACTATTCATGCCTATTGTTTGAAACTCTATGCAACTAGACAAGTGTAGTATCTTTTGATAATACTGTCTGAATTGCTCTTGACCTTGAGAATCTATTTATTCTCAATAGTCATACGTCTCTTAGGTAGTTTAATTAGATTCTAAACTTAATTATTGGTCATGGAAGACATTTCTTCCTTTATCTCATTAATCTACTCAACTTTTTATGGAGATGACAGAGCACCAGATATATTTCTGACTCATCTTTATCCTGAATAATGGTTAGAAGAACTTTACTTGGATTACCAATATTTTTTAGTGATACCAAGTATACATTAGCCTCACCTTCGATATCAAATCGTTGATGTGGTATGCAAGTTCTACTAGACCTATAAAATTCCTGATTCTGATAAATATCTCTCATATATTTATCATATCTAGGAATTGTAATATTACTAGGCAGAAGTTCCTTACTCCCACTGAAATAGAGAACTATAAGCCTTTCAGGACTAAGATGACTTTCTTCCGGACCATGTTGAGATGGAAAGTCATAACTTTCTGTCTCAATTCTCCCACTCGGAAGAAGTGTCCAAAAGGCTCTGACTTAACTATTTCATAGAGATCAAGATTTTCACTAACCTTTCTCAGTATGAAATTCATTCCCCAAAAATATGACATTATATGATTCAAATTCTATTACTTGTCCGTTGTCCAGTTCACTTATGAACTTGTATCCTTTAGATATTTCAAAATACCTTATAACGATACTTTTTCTACCTCTCGGTCCTAATTTACCGAAAACACTTGAGGTAGAATAGACATAGGACACACACCCCTATGGCTTAAAATAGGATAAATTGGACTTCCAATCTATCCATATTTCATAAGGGATGGTAGCAACAATTTCAGAGGGTACATGGTTAAGAACATATGTAGCAGTTAGGAGCACATCTCCATATTGGCAAATTTGCCTCTGCCATCATAGATCTTACCATGTCAAGAAAGATTCTATTCCTTCTTTCAGCAACCCCAATCTATTGGGATGTTCAAGGAATGTACAGCTAATGTTCAATTCCTTTCATTACATAAAGTGCCCTATAATTCATCAGAAAGATATTCACGGCCGCGATCAGTTTGCAAAGCCTTTATCTTTCTATCCTTCTGATTCTCAACAAAATTCATGTATGTCATAAAGCAACTTAATGCCTCTGACTTGTGAGAAATCAGGTATATCAGACTACATCACAAATAGTCATCAATAAAGGTGATGAAGTAGTATGCACCATGTGCTGCCCTCACATCTATTTGACCACATATGTTAGAGTAGACTAATTGAAATAGAAATTTTTGCTATAGCCTTAGTATCAAAAAGTTTTCTTGTACTCTTTCCTTCTAGACAAGAAACGCTTCTAGGTAAGATAGACTTTTCTACTTTACCTAGCAGTCCAGCCTTAGCTAGATAGTTTAAGCGATCTTGGCGCACATGGCCTAGTCCAGAATGTCACAGCTTAATATCATCTTCCGATGAGTTTAAACTAGTGACAAATGAGTAACTTTTACTAGGATCACTATCCATAATAAAAAAAAACTTTTCGATCTATATCCAAGGCTATAATAAGAATTATCCAAATACAACCTAACAATGTCATTTTAAAACAACAATGAAAACCTAAAGACATCAAAGTAGATACAGAAATTAGGTTCTTTCGAATATCTGGAACAAACAACATGTCATGCAAAAGGAGAGTAGGTCTACCACGAAGGTGTAATCTACAAATGCCCATACCTTTTACATCCACAGACAAGTTGTTACCAACAAAATGGTTTCTATTCCAATCGACAACTGTCGATATTCAGCTAATGAACCATGATCTCTAGCTTAATTGGTCTATTACTCATGAATCTATCATTTACATAGAATACAATTCAATAAGGAGGGTCTAATAAGATACATTAACCTCATACACAGTAGAGTTTAAATGTACCTACTT
>SOPF01025758.1:2353-48811 GCA_012979155.1 Hypericum perforatum
CTTGCTGGTTCAGTTCGTGGGTTTGAAGTCTACTTCATCCTAAGCAATAATAGATCCGTAAATTCGTGTTTCTCCTGCCGAGATCGCATCATCAGTTGTGGTATTCGAGGCCAACCTAGTAGACAATCCGAGGGAGTGGTTCATGGATACTGGAGCTATTCGCCACGTCTGCTCAGACAAGGAGTTGTTCTCGTACTACATGCCAATCAATGGCTGAAAGCTGTTCATGGGAAACTCCGCAACGTCCAACATCGTCGGACTAGGCAAGGTGGTCCTAAAGCTAACCTCAGGAAAAGAGCTGACTCTCAATGATGTGCTGCATGTCCCAGACATCTGCAAGAACTTAGTTTCCGGCTCAGCATTAAGCAAAGCTGGTTTTAAGCTTGTATTCGAGTCAGATAAGTTTATACTGACCAAAGCGGGTCAATTTTTAGGCAAGGGTTACCTAGAAAAGGGGCTCTTTAAGATGAATGTAATAACTGTACACCGCAAGTTTAACTTTGACGGTCATAATATAATTAAAGTTTCTTCTTATTTGGCCGAGTGTTCTAATTTATGGCATGATAGATTATAACACGTAAATTTAAACTCGCTAAGAAAGTTAGTAAGTTTAAATTTATTACCGAATCTAGAGTTCAACCCTTCCGATAAATGTGAGGTATGTGTGGAGGCTAAAATGGCCAAAGCACCTTTTCATTCGGTGGAAAGAAGTACCACGCCTTTAGAGTTAATTCATACGGATACTTGCGATATGAAACACGTGCAAACTAGAGGCAGAAAGAAATACTTTATCACATTTATTGACGATTGCACAAGATACTGTTACGTGTATCTCTTGAAAGGTAAAGACGAAGCTCTTGAGGCCTTTAAGAGGTATAAGAATGAGGTTGAAAATCAACTCAGCATAAAAATCAAAATGATCTGAAGTGATCGAGGAGGAGAGTATGTAGCTCTGTCTGAGGAACTTTGCCGAGAACATGGTATCATTCATCAGACGACTGCTCCGTACTCACCGCAGTCAAATGGCGTAGCTGAACGCAAAAATCAAACTCTTAAGGAGATGATGAATGCTATGTTGATTAGCTCGGGCTTACCCCAGAATATGTGGGGGAAAGCTGTGCTCTCTGCTAACCACATTCTAAACAAGTTGCCACACAAGAAAAGGGACAAAACTCCATACGAGCTATAAAAAGGAAGACAACCTTCCTACGGATACCTTAAAGTGTGGGGGTGCCTAGCAAAGCTCGAAGTACCTAAACCTAAGCAGGTAAGGATATGACTCAAAACCATTGATTGTATCTTTATCGGATATGCACAAAATAGCAGTGCTTATTGATTCCTGGTGCATAAATCTGAGAACCCGGAAATTAATATGGGAATGGTCATTGAATCAAGGAACGCAATGTTCTTTGAAGATATCTTTCCTAATAAGGAAAGAAAAGAAGGAAATCCCAAGAAAATGGTACACGAGACTACGTAAGGGTCAAGTCAGGAAGATGAGGAACCTAGACGTAGCAAGCGAACAAAGGTAGCCAAATCCTTCGGTCCAGACTATCTAACCTATGCGTTAGAAGATGAACCCAGGATAATCCAAGAGGCATTGTCGAGTCCAAATGCTCCTCTCTGGAAGGAAGCTATCAATAGTGAGATAGAGTCCATTATGCAAAACCACACGTGGGAAATTGTGGATCTCCCACCGGGCTGCAAACCTTTGGGATGCAGGTGGATCTTTAAAAGGAAATACAAAGCTGATGGATCAATCGATAAATACAAAGCTCGATTAGTAGCTAAGGGGTTCAAACAGAGAAGGGATATGATTTCTTTGACACGTATTCACCTGTCACAAGAATCAAATCAATTAGAGTGCTCATAGCTGTTGCAGCTCTCTATAACCTCGAAATCCACCAGATAGATGTAAAAACTGCTTTCCTGAATGGAGAGCTAGAGGAGGAGATATATATGGAACAACTTGAAGGATTTGTGGCTCCTCGACAAGAGCATAAAGTATGCCGACTAGTCAAGTCACTATACGGGCTTAAGCAAGCGCCAAAACAGTGGTACGAAAAATTTGACAATACGATGATGTCAAATGGTTTCAAGATCAATGAGTGCGATAAATGTGTTTACATTAAAGGCATGCCTGAAGTTTATGTAATTGTATGTCTCTACGTGGATGACTTACTAATTATGGGAAGCAATAACGAGGTTATTGTGAAAACTAAGAACATGTTAAAGAATTACTTTGACATGAAAGATATGGGTCTGGCAGATGTCATATTAGGGATAAAGATCTCTAGAAAAGCAGACAAAATTGTCTTGACACAATCCCACTATGTGGAAAACGTGCTCAAGAAATTTGAAGCTTTTGACAAACCTCCAACTAAGACACTGGTAGACTTAAATCTACACTTAGCTAAGAATCGAGGGGTCCCAGTATCTCAACTGAGGTATGCACAAATTATCGGGAGCTTGATGTATTTAACAAATTGCACTCGTCCCGATATTGCGTACTCAGTTAGTAAGCTTAGCAGATTCACAAGTAATCCAGGAAAGGATCACTGGCTAGCTCTAGAAAGGGTTTTACGGTATTTAAAGCATACCATAAACCATGGCATACAGTATGCTAAATATCCAGCTGTATTAGAAGGATACAGTGATGCAAACTGGATATCAGACACGAAGGACTCCAAATCTACGAGTGGATATGTATTCACCATAGGAGGAGGAGCTGTGTCTTGGAAGTCCTCTAAACAAACATGCATAGCTCGATCCACAATGGAATCAGAGTTTATAGCACTAGACAAAGCTGAGGAAGAAGCTGAATGGCTCAGAAACTTCCTAGAGGACATTTCGTACTGGGAAAAATCGGTACCTCCCATATTAATACATTGTGATAGCATGTCTGTAATCAGGAGAGCACAAAGTACAATGTACAATGGTAAGTCTCGACATATCCATCGGAGACATAATACTGTTAGGCAGTTGATCTCAAGCAGAGTGATCACCATTAACTATGTAAAGTCCAAGGACAACATAGCTGATCCTTTTACAAAAGGAATCAATCGAGATCAAATGTACAATGTAGTAAGGGGAATGGGATTAAAGTCCACACACTAAAGGACGTCCATAGCGGTAACTCAACCATGATGAGTGGAGATCCCACAAACTTGGTTCAACGAGACAACTAAGTTATGGAGGGTTCAGTTAATCACCTGGAACCTAACCCATTCTCAAAAGCTGCCCAGGTGTCGATCTGCAGAGTTGTGGCTAGGTTAAGCATTTTTGTTTTTAATGATTCCTATACCTTGTTGAAGGTGAAGTATGGCAGGATACTTCCGATAGGAGATCACCTATGTAAGTGTGAAGTGAGGCCGCTTCAAATAGGAAAACACTTATGAATCCAAGATATGGTCCATGGCCAAAAAGAACACAACATGAGAACCTAAATATACTAAGGTTGTTATTGTGTAAATGTTATTATCTTAGTTTACGTAAAAAGCTGACAGTTCAAGACATCACGTTCACCAAGCAGCAAGTAAATTCGATAACATCTTACTAAAGAAGGTTCAAAGCCGCAAGCCACCTGTCTTGATGCAATAATAGCACGTCGGAACTTTCAATTAGAGTCTGCATGCATTAGTCATCATTCATGTAGGGGATTGTTGGAAATAATTAATGAATGAGCCCGAAATGAGGCCCAAGCCCAAGTGTTAAGGAAAGTGGCAAATTGTTAAGGAAAGTGGCAAAAGGAGTGTACCACATTGATTAGAGTAAGGAATTTCTCCAAGCTTATAAGGAGATTTCCTTCCTTGACTCTTAACTTGTTGACCACTCTCTAGGTTGACTTTCAGTTGACTTTCCGTTGACTTTTGGTTGACTTTTTGTTGACTGCGAGGATGGTGCTTTAGCACCGTCCGAGCACGAGCACGGGCGCGGGCTCGGGCACAGGACTGGGACCAGACACGGGCTAAAGGCCAGGAGCGGGTGCTTGGGTGCATTGAGGTGCACTTGGCACTTCAGGTGACACGTGGCAGATCGGATCAGGACAAATCCGTCTCCCGAAGGGGCACTTCCGACAATCCTCAGAAGGATAAGGATAAGGCATCCAGACAGCCTTCCGAAGAGACACGAAGGGGCTGCTGGATCCTATCCAGAAAAGGAAACCGAAGGGACACGAGTATCCTACTAACAGCCAACCAAGGGACATCTAAACACTTCTGGATAAGGACAGAAGTGGTGTCCCCTCGGATTGGGCAGTCCCTGCAGCCTATAAATAGGCATGTTTCTCCTTTCATTTCCTTTGTCCCAGCGACATTTGCCTTCTCTTGCATTGTCTCCTTCTTCTCCTCCCCCCCCCCTTTCTATCACTTAGACAAGTCCGAGAAAGTTCTGGGTATATAAGGATTTTCCCGAAAGGTTCGAGAGTCGTGTGCAACGATCTTGGAACCGCCCGGTAGTCGTTGTATCTTGGGGACGATTGCCTTAGCCCGTACGCACTGAAATATACGGGGCAATCTCGTCTTACGGAGAAAGTGTCTAACACTTGCCTCGACTATAGCCCGATCCTTATCAAGTACTCGTATCCGTACAAACATCAGAACCTAAGTTCGAGCGAAGAGATTCAGGGATGTTCTTAACATAGGTGTATTCGTTGTGGGATTATCCGGAGACGATACACATTATGAGCCTGTTTTGAGATGCGAGATAGTGTGCACCAGAGAACTGACGATCGTAGGCCTTGCGCAAACTAGGATGCTAGCGCACGCAAAGGGTTAAGAACAACTTCCTGACGACCGTAAAGGGACATATCCGGTTATTTTTCAGGATTATTTTACCCCTCTATTGAGTAACCTATAAATACCCCATCTCCTTGATTTTGTAATGTCTATCTAAAAGTTCTAGAAAATATCTAATTATATATTTAGAAGATAATCTGCTTTGTGGAGATTAAGTGAAGATTTAAGTGAGATTAGTAGAAATTCTTCCTTACTTGGTATACTTTCGGATGTAAATATTTTCATCGAACTGGATGATCAATCTTTTTATATTGTTAATATTGTTTTCATTGTAAAATTCTTTATTGTAACTAGCCCAAATTAATTCCCCCACCAGGCCACTACCACAAGAAAGTTTTAATAGAGGTCTTTTTAAAATGTGCCGATATCCGGTGTTTCGCTAATTGTTTATAATCAGCAAATTGTTTGGCTTGAATAACGACATCTTCTACATTTTAGCATATATCTTACTCAAGATTAACAACTATTAAACATATTTATTTATTTTCTAGTAAATTTTCGTGTTACAACACATTTAATTTGATGGAGGTGGCCGTACCGGTGGTGGTTATCGACAATCAGTGATGCTATAGGCTGTGATAACATTAATATTATTATAATAATACATTAGGTATGAAAGCTTATTTCAGATGGATATCAAATTATACAGAATCAAAGAGAATTTATTTGTTCAATTAATATTTTTCCTTTGTTGCAGAGTAGTGGTGCTGTTCAAACTCTCCTTTTCAGATAATCGTATAGATTAAGACGTTTGATTCGTTCTTTTTTTCTTAAACAACCATAAAAATTATGCTCCCAACATGCACATGTTATAACTTTTTATTTTGGTAAATATTCTCATTAAAGTTTTTTACCAGTATCATTCATGCATATAAGAAATATTGACCCAATTAATTTGATAAAAGACTAGTGATTGTGTCATTTAAAAAGGCTTCCAAACATTTATTATCCGGTCGTAACTATTGAGGCAATTGCCACCTTTTGATACTGGAAACGAGAAGTTGGGTCAGCACAAATCTCTCTCTCCGTATACAACTATCAGGAATCTGTTGTTAAACTATTTCTTTTTATTGGGATCATATAGTATTTGTAATCCACTAAAAGATTGGTGTCCATAGTTGAATCAATACTTGAGAAATTTGATTATCAATTTATCTCGATTTTTTTGTTTCCCGTTTAGTAAAAAAATGTTAACTAACTAAATAACTCTAATCTTTTCTAATGGTCTTGGACGCTATTTTGGCACTTAAACTCCTCTTCAATAATAAAAATATAGTATTTACGTATTTTCTGAGAAGAATTTTAAGATCCAAATATATCCACCGTAGATAGAACTCTCTGCATGTATAAATTAAAGGCCAATGATTTTACTTCTTCATAACCTAATTACTAGAATTAAAGCATCAAGAAAGCAAATATCCCTCACTCTCTTATCTCATAAGCAACTAAACAATGGCGGTTCCAGTAGGGTACAAGTTTCCAACCCTCGGACGAGCAACTTTTCTTGAGGAACAGGGTCATCAATGGACCATCCACCAACCCTCCAATGATCTACGAGTGCGACCTATATGGAAAGGAGGAGCCATGGCAAGTGTGGGCCAAGTACCGCCCCATCTATGAGGGGTTGTTCCAAGGGGGCACGGTTGATGAAGACTCCGACCTTTACTTCTTCACCAAGCTAAAGAAGAAGGATCCTTCGCATAAGAGAGTCGTGCGTACGGTCGGTTGTGGTGAAGAAGGTACATGGCATGGCTACAATGTGGGGAAAAATATACGAGCCCAGGGTTAACGGGTGCTTATTGGTATTACCAAGATGTTCACTTATAAGAAGTCTAGAGCGAGCAGAGCGGCAATTGGATCATGCATGAGTACACTCTCAACGATCACAATTCTGACAACGTTGTTCTTTGTTGACTGAGGAGGAAACACTTAATCCACGTTGGACCTGACCACAACCTTGTCGAGTTGGTAAGAACTGGTTCTATTAATTCTATGAAATTATGAAATATTAAATGGATGAACCATCCGTCGCTATCTCTAATACTTTTTTTTCTATTAACGCGCAGAATAACAAAACGACGGATCAACTTCTCGAATTGGAACCAACTTGACATGGTAGACCCTGGTGTCGTACATGGAGGAGAGATCGATGGTGCTGTGGTGGCGCTTCCACCTTATGAAGTGGATACTGATACAGGATTTGAGATCGTACGTGGATCGATCTTCTTCATATGTTACGTGGACATTAGTCTATTGAGGGAGTTGGATAAGAACTTTGTTCTCGCGGTGATATCGACAGTAATCTTTTTCTCATTGGATTTTGATGAAGCTGACGGTTGTAAGAGTGCGAGTTCTCCGTCCGACCAAATATATAAAAGATATTATTTTTTAAAACTTATTGTGTCATAATCTCAATTGCAATGATGTATTGTTTTCCATGTACAGTTACTTATGACTCTTTTAATTCAACAATAATATCTCGAAGTTGTGTAAAAACTTAATAATCGTTGAACTTTTTGGTCCATGTTACTCTAAAAAAGGATATGATGAGATGATGATAATTTATTTCAACACTTCTTCTTTCCAAACTGTTATTTTTTTTCAGAAGCCCCATTATTTGATTAGTCATATAACTAACTATTTTTTATAAAATAAAAAATTGAACAAATATATTTTTGAGCCGTCGATCGAACCAGTAATTCCTAGCCCTTTTTTGTTCAATCAATCTTTGTCTGCGCTAAGAGAGCCCAAAACTTTGCGGGTGTCTAAGGTACATCCGCTCCAGATTGCAAAAAACTAATTTGGAAGAAGACGAAAAAACTTGAAAACTAATTTCCAATTTCCGATTCCCCAGTCTCCCTATTTTGTAGATAGGAACTCTCAGATTCGGGGTTCCGCGTTATTTTTTGAAGATTGAATTGTTTGAGTAGTTTAACGTTCGAACACTTTTTAATGTAATTTTTGGCTACCGCATGTTCATTATTGGAATATTACTTGCCGTTTCAAAAAATAGTGTATGAGTTTCTGTTTGGGCAACTTTAATTCGATACCGTATGGTTTATATATTTTTTTTCTTAGGTCGATATGGTTAAAAATTAGAAACGTGATAGAATTTTTTTTACACTTAGTTAACATCTTTAACTCTTTAGACCTCATTAATTGTCCGCTAATGTTGTTAATTAGGATGAGACTCCCAGCAGGTTATCTTTAATAGATTAAATATATCTTGAAAATTCAAAGAAAAATAACATGAATTTTGTATATAGGATATCAAATTCAATATTATTTAGGACTAGATTTGATCCTCGACAGTCGACCAATCCCGTATTCACCTCAATTTTGTTTCCTGTTTTATAAAAAAACGGTTGATCCCTTCCGATGTTCTTGTGCGCTATTTTAGCACGTATGCTCCTCATCGACTATAAAAACTATAACTTTTATTTTATTTTCTCAGCCAACTCGATCATATTATTAAATTTTTTAAATCATTATTCTAATGTAGATAGAGTTCTCTACATATATATAAATGGGTAAATTATCCTCAGGTCCCTGGTCTTTACATTATTCTCCTATTGGGTCCCTCCTTTGTCATAAATGAGTATTAAGTCCCTGTTTTATTCAAAAATGTTTGTCTCGGGTCCCCACTGACCAAATCGGACTTTTTTTTATTTTTTGTCGTGTGAAATGACTATTTTATTCTTCACAAAATGACAAATTTTAACATATTTTTGTCGTTTTGTGAAGGATAAAATAGTCATTTCACATGATAAAAAATTAAAATAAAAAGTCCAATTTGGTCGGTGGGGACCCGAGACAAACATTTTTGAATAAAACAGGGATGGATTAATCATTTATGTAACAGGAGGGACCCAATAGGAGATTTCGTTAAAGACCAAGGACCTTAGGGTAATTTGTCCTATATAAATTTAAGGCCAAAGGTTTATAATTCCTCGTAATCTACTTAACAGAATTAAAACTTCAATTTAGTACCGTAGGACCTTTTTTCCTTAAGTCGATACTACTACGTGGTTAAATGTAAAAAAAGTGATATCTTTGTTCGGGGGAATACAAATTATCACGAAAATCGTTGAAATTTGTAAAAAAGGGATACTTGTTAGCACTAATTAGTTGAATTATGTCACATGTGTATCAAAGCAAATCACTAAATTTATGGGCATTACTTCCGCATAGAAACTACGCAACCTCACCCCTTTTTAAAAACTGTTTAGGCATTTGAATTCAAATAATTCATTATTAAGATTCAATATTAGATAATTCATTATTAAGATTCAATCTGAGATTGTAAAATATATGATTTATATAGTTTGGATAAACCAAAATTCAAATAGTGAACATAATCAAAATTCTCACTCTTATATGTGAATATTGACTATGTGTTAAATTTGAAAATAGTATCTACAAGATCGAAAATTCTGAAAGATTATACATAACAGGACTTCGAAGAGGAAATATATTGTCTCGTAGTTAGAGAACACTAGTTGGTTATGGCATAAAAATTTGGCACACGTCAGTATGAGAACATTGTCCAGATTTGCTAAACAAAAATTGGTTAATGGCTTACCAAGCTTACCATTTGATAAGATTAAATTTTGTGAGGCGCAAGGACAAGCATGTTACATCATCATTTGAACAAAAATAATATGTTTTATTTCTTAACCCTTAGAGTTGATACATACAGACTTATTTGGACAACCTCGTATACAAAATCTTGGAGAAAAATAATATTATTTTTATTTTGTTAATGATTACTCTAAGTTTACTTAGGAATAATTTTTTAGATTAAACAGTGAAGGAATCAATGATTCAATGTATATTCCAAATTTTAAAATAAGGTGAAAAATGAGAAACACTCTATAATCATAAATGTGAGGAGTGATCATGGAACAAAAATTTGAGAATTAAAGAGTTTGAAATTTGTTATGATGAAAATGGAATTAAACACAACTTTTTACTTCTAAAACACCTCAACAAAATAGTGTTCTTGAAAAGAAGAACAAAATGCTTGAAAAAATGGATGGTAAAAGCCATGAAGCTATATTTTTAGATTATGCAAATATTTCAAAAGCTTACTGTGTGTTCAACAAATAAAGTGGCAAGATCGAAAATTATTTACATGTCTTGTTTGATGAATAAGCCTTAGAATCAATAAAGGAAGTGGTTGATCTTTCTGATGAGGAGTATGATGAAGAGCATAACACTAATAAAGACAATAAACCAAAGGAAGAAAGTGTCCGAAGGCAAACTCCACCCACTCAAGAATGGTGAATCGTCAAAAGTCATCCTTTCACTCAAGTAACCAGTTATCCATGCGAATAAATACTTACTCAAAGAATAATCTATAATACTTATACATATATGGCATTCTTATCTGAGATTGAACCAAGAGATATTAATGATGCCATAGATGATTTTTGATGATTGCTATGCATAAGGAGTTAGATTAATTTGGGAGAAGTAATGTGTGAATGCTAATTCTAAGACCCACTGATAGTCTTGTTACAGGAATCAAATAGGTCTTTAGAAATAAGATAGATCTAAATGGTATTATAACTTGAAATAAGACTAAACTTATAATACATAGTAGTTATTCCCATGAGGAGTAAAGAAACTGTGATAAAACATTTGTACCTGTTGCTAGATTAGAAGTCATTGGATTACTTTTAGCATTTGCATGCCATATGGACTTCAAACTTTAACAAATAGATGTGAAGAGAATGGTATTACAAAAAGAAATCTATGTAGAACAAACACTTGATTTTGCAAGCTTTGATAAACTTGATCATGTTTATAAATTAAAAAGGGCAAATTACCCTCTAGTCCCTGGACTTAACATAATATTCCTATCGGGTCCCTCCTTTCTCATAAATGAATAATCCCTCCATGTTTTATGAAAAAATATTTGTTTGGGGTCTCCACCGACCAAATCAGTCTCTTTTTTCATTTTTTTTGACATGTGAAATGACTTTTTTATCCTTCACAAAAAGACAAAAGAGTCATTATTTTTGTCATCTTGTGAAAGGGTAAAATAGTCATTTCACATGTCAAAAAATGAAAAAAAGAGGCTAATTTGGTCGGTAGGGACCCGAGACCAATAGTTTTTCAAAATACAGGGATGACTAAATCGTTTATGAAAAAGAAAGGATCCGATAGGAGAATTATGTTAAGACCAGAGACTAGGGGATAATTTGCCCAATTAAAAAAGATTTGTATGGCTTAAACTAAGTTCCTTGAGCTTAGTACAAAACTCTAAGTAATTTTCTAGTTGAAAAAAGTTTCAAATAAGAGAATTTTGATAATAACATTGTTTAAACAAATATATGTCAATGATATTATTTTTGGAGGAATAAATGACTATATGTAAGGAGTTCTCCAAAACCATGCAAAAAAAGTTTGAGATGACAATGATGAAGGAATAAAACTATTTTCTTGGGCTTTCAATAAGACAATCGAAAAAGATATTTATAAGTCAAACTAATTATATCAAAGATATCTTGAAAAGTTTGACATGATAAAGTTGAACAAAATGAGTACTTCGATGGCTAGTAGCACGAAGATAGACAATGATGAGATTGGTATCTCTTTTGGTCAAATGAAAAATTGAGGTATGATTAGATCCTACTTTATTTAACTACCAGTCAATCTCATATATTATTCAATGTTTCATATGTGCTAGATTCATTCTAATCTTAAGGAATCCCATGTTATAATTATTAAAAGGATATTTAAATATGTAAAAGAATAAAGATTTGGGAATTTAGTGTCCTAATAAAAGTGAATTTAAGTTAAATAGATATTCAAACATAGATTATGGAGATTAAGAGTTGGATAGGTAGAGTACATAAAGAATGTAACAATTTCTTGGAAACATGTTAATATCATATTTTTCAAGAAGCAAAAGTTTATGTCTCTTTCCATAGTCAAAGCAGTATACATTTCTGTTGAAAATTATTGTTCTCAATTTCTTTGGATGAAGCAACAACTCTAAGACTATAGTATTAATTTCAATAAAAAGGCTTGTTTATTATGTATGAAAATACTAGTTTTATTTACCCTACTAAAAATCTGGTGCAACATTCACTCACTAAACATATTAAAATTAGGCACTACTTTCTTAAAGATTATGTCGAAAAAGGGTATGGATTGGGTATGGAAGGAAATTATTCCAGACCATATGAAGGACCATGCTGGCATATTGTGTTCTTCAATATTAGCATTCTCAGTAATTCAATATTGGCATACTTGCATTTCAATATTGGCATATATAAATCTGTTTGCTGAATATGTGTCAAATACTTTTATTTATTTTGAGAAGTCTCTTATACCTTTTGAACTCTTCTTCTCTTTCTCTTTTGGGATTCTAGAACTCAAGAGTACAATAATTGTGAGGATGGAGGCAATTTTGCCTATTCAATAGAGTGAAGGAAGCTAAGGTCACAGATGTCAATAAGATGCAAGTTTTTATCATCGACAGTGGTAAAAAAAGATAGCAAAAGGAAGGAAGTAGAGATCATTGGCTAGATGCAACCTATGATGTTGCTTTGTTGGAGTGTAGGTGGGGGTGCAACTTCTTCATCCACTATTGATGGCATCAAAGAGTCTAGTAGCTTATCCCCTCTGAGATCCAAGGTAAATCTCTCTCTCTTATACATGTCAATGTTGACATACAAAATATATAATATAACAAATAAAATATGTCAACATAGTCTACTAATCATTTTATACCATTTGAAATTGGCCCTCACTCTGAACCCACTTTGGCCCCCCAAAAAGGTAATAAAGAACTATATTTTGCATGATTTAAAAATCAATTGATAGACATTGTTATCATATCCTTACATGGTGAATATTTTGTTCAGAATAAAAGAGTAGGCTGGAACCAATAGGCAATAGTCATTAGTTGTCAAATCGTAATAGCTATTTTTAGAGATCTTTTTAATGAGATTCTTCTTATTTATATAAAGGGAATGGTTATCTTAACTTAATTAATTAACTTAAGTATAATCATCTTCCTTCTTCCTCTCTCCCTCCATCTTTTTCTTCATAAAAACCTTCACTCCTTCTCTCTCCTTAATGAAACTCTCTCTATAGATTGGAATAATGAGGCATTTTAACCATCTATAGAACCTTTTCAAACCTGAATAACTACTAAGAGAGAAGAATCTAATGGTTCCTTGATTGAAAAAGTGAGAGAAGGCTTCCCAAACCTCTTGTATAGAAAGAGGAGAGTCTTTCTTGAAATAGCTCGAGAAAAATCTCACTTCAAAGAGATATTCCAAATGCGCTCAAGAGAACCAACTAGAAATGAAAGACGAGATGCATACCGAGGAGCAAGAGGAGGAAGTTCCACCTCCTAAGGAAAAGCCCTCATGGAAAAGCAAAAAGAAAGGGGAGGAGATCAAGTTGGACAAGAGGAAGAGAGTATCTTTCAAAGGAGAACCCAAGAAAAAAAGAGTGAAGTCCTCTAACAATAAGAGTTCTTCCTCGAGAACTACCAAATGTAAGGTAGTTCAAAATGAAGAGGAGGAGGAAGAAGAAAATGATACACGACTACTCTGATAAAAGATACTTTTAGGAGAAGGTACTCGCCCAAGACGAACAACAAGTAATAGTATGAGAATTTCTTATTTAAACTAATGAATTTCTTGAATATTGGATTTCAAAAAGGTCATTTTAATTTGAATATAGAAAAAATAATATTTTTATTATTATGCATTTATTATTCAAAATGTTAATTTCATTATTTTCAAAAGAAAAAAATATAGAATTTTCTTATGTAATTATTTCCCTAAAGTGATTTTTTTTCAATCCTACAAATATTACATTATTCGTCAAAGACCAACCAGAAAGTAGTTCCCATTAGAACTTCCCAATACTAGTGAAAAACATATTATATTCGAAGAATAGCTTCAGTAGACACAACAATTACTAAACAAACGAACAAAAAAGCAGATAAAGCACATCCTCATTCCATTGTACAGATATTGCCAACATTTGTGGTTCATGTTGAGAGTGTTACACATTGATTAAAGTATATGAGATGAAGTAGTTTATAATTGTTGAAAATTCACTAACGTATTGTCTTAAAATTTTGGATTAGATATAAAAATCGTAACATGGTATAAGGTAGGTTGATCTAGTGCCACTTGTAAAGCTCATAACGCATGAGATACCGTGCAAACTTTGAGTCAGGCCAAAACAGCTACCATCTATGAGGCGATAAACGATCAATGACAACTAACTAGTAGGAGCAGACGAAAGATATTAGCGCGTAATAAAGGACAATGCGCCAATCGCTCAAATCATTGCTGGAGCAAAAGTGCAAACCCGGGTTCCTCCCTAAATACTATACCCAACATTGAAAAGAAACTCATCAAATTCCACTTAACCCAACCGGGTAATCCTTGATCTCAAGCTACACCGTCTTAGCAAATAGATATAAGCACAATTTAAGCTAAAAAGATGCAATTTTGGTAAAATTAAACATTAATACACCTCCCAGCTGGAGACTAAAACCGATGGCTTCAACTTGTAATTTGTGCAGAAAGTATTAAAGTAAGGGCTGAAAGTAAAGAAATAGAGAATAGTTGCTAGTTCATATCCAACCCGTTACCTATTGTGCTCGACGACTAGTAGTTTATGTAATTTTATATTTTGGAAAATTTGTCATTTTGTTATTTTGTGCTCTAACCAATCCCTAAAATTTTGTTATGTAATTTTGTACAAGCATGACAGATATAAGAGATATGATATTGGAAAATTTCACATTGGTTAGAGATTAGTAGTTTATACATGTACAAAATTTTTCATCGAAACAACCATAAAAATAAAAAACAAAAAATCACAAAAAACTAGATTAAATTTGTCCAAAGACCTAGAATGAACTAATTTACTTCAAAATAATCACCCTAATACAATAATAGGTAACTAGTTATCAAAGTTATATTTTCCCCCTAAAATATATTTTATCGCAATCAAACAAAAGTGACTTTGTTGTCTATTTTTCCAAAAACAAAAGTAACAAGTCTAATTATGAAATGACCATAGCTTTGGAAATCCCATTGTTCCTCATTTTGGGCTTTCATCTATCGGAGAAACGTAAGCCCTTTCTACCTACGGCTGGCTATGTTGTCCATGAGCCACTCAATGGGCTTCGGCCTTCATGCAATCTTTTCAAGTGGGTGACAGTAGCTCTTTTTCTGCACACGGTAGCTGTTTATGTAAAAGAAAAATTAGCCATTTTAATTATGATATTATGATCTCCAAGCTGCTTCTTTGTCTAAATTTTGATTTGGTCAATTTAGCCGATATTTGATTAATCCAAATTTCAATAGACCAAAATTTGTGTACGAAATTATTATTTTATAAAATATAAATTCGAAATATCAATTTGAAATACATGTTAGTCTAGATATTTGATTTTATCCATATAAGACCGTGAATAGGCGAGATACCTTACATAACTATAACAACTGGCCCTTTAAGCTACAATTTTCATTTCCAAAAAAAAAACCTTCAAATTTAAAATTTTTCAACTCAAAATTTTAAAGATAAGTGGATAGATGAATGGACAAATCGTCACCCTCATAATGCAAAGCAATAATTGACATGACATAAACTTCTCAATATTTAACTAAAACCCTAACTGCAAAAAATATGTGCGTCTTCCGCACTTAGAAAATATATATTGTATTATATCATCCAGCGATTACTTTCCTATTACCTAGATTCAATGCATTTCTGTGCCATCAAGAAATTTTTGCAGAAGAATGAAATGAAGTTTCCGATAGACACTAAAGCTAATTCTATAATTTTAGACCGTAACAAAAATATTGTAAACAGGTGAGAGATATATAATCTTAAAACATGACAAAAACTATTTGCTGTGTCTGCAAAAATGATTAATATTCTTTATACGAAGATTCACATTTCAGGCAACCAACGAACTGGTACGGTTGTGTTCCTGGTTCTGGTCGGAATGATTGATGGAATCTTCCACAGCCAGGCCTTGTGCACCGATACAGAAGTAATTGCTCATCAGGTTCTTACTGAAGGACCTTTGTTTTAGCTTCAGTGACTTCTTATGCTCAGTACCCTTTTCACTGCAATCCACTGAAGTAGCAGGAGAAGACACAGATGATCTGGAGAATTGACTCCAAGGCGATCCCAAGTTGTGATTCGAACGAAGTACACCTTGCAATAGGCCTATAGTAAATTTCTTTCTGGTTAGTGGACTTGGAGAGGAAACCATCTTCGAGTGTCGTTGCCGCAGTGGAGTTGGATGGTCCCGAAAACTTCTGCTCATGTTGAATGAGTCTAATGATGCATCATCATCTTGTTCTTCGAACTCGGGTTTCGTAGCTTTCGTGTCTCTCCTTCTAGGCCACTGGAGGAGGGATTTGAGACGCCTGGCTGCAGAGTTCACCGAGTCCGGTTTAGCTGCTTCCAACTGACTTATCTCACTTGAGAAAGGGCTATACCCGATGCTTGCAAGCTCGCAACTCGCATCGGATGCATTTCCAATGCCAGTGTACAAGAAGATCTCGGAATCAGGGACTCGAAACGAAGTACCAGGGCTCATTCCGATCTTTCCATGCCCTCTCAAATGCGAAGTGATTGCGCGTCTATCCACGTTGTAATCACCATAAAACATACCCCCTGCCGAAACCAACTGCTTTATCAGAATCTCTGACGACGCTGATCTCGGCCGCTGTTTAAGAAGGTCAAGCGGCGTCATCCCGTCTTTGTCCCGGATGTTCAAGTTGATATATGGGACAGACATGAGAAGCTCCACAACATTTACTTGGATGTTCTCACACAAAGCCAAGTGAAGTGCACTTCTTCCATCATTGTTCTTCTGGTCTATGATGCCTTGGAAGTCGGCAATTTCTCCGCTTACCAACTTCCTGAGGAGCTCAATCTGCTTATCCACTCTTCGGAATCCCGGTGCTCGAAATCCGGACACTACCAGATGGAGGGAAGTGTCCCCAAAATTGTTCCTCATGGAGACAAGTGAAGGGCAGCTGCAGATTAGAACCTCAACTACGGGCAAGTGACCTCGGTATGCAGCAATGTGCAATGCGGTATTCCCTTGGTAATCCGTCGATGATGTCATATCAAATGTTGATATCAGATCTTTCACCAGCTGTTCAATTCAGATCAACCAATTAGTATTACAAAAACATGTGATTCTCTTTGCATTCAGATGGTGCATGATCTTCTCCTGCGAATTTTTGGGTTTTACTGCAAGAGTTATTTTGAGGACGGTGGCCGTAACTTCGAAAGAGATGACGTGTCATGAAAATAGTAGTAGTAGTAATCACAATGATGAGCTAGACATGAAGCTCGGTTATGGATAGAATGTTATTTAGGATATAAGTGTGTTTAATTTCATATTTATATATAGAGGTTTCCTCTTCCATTTCCAAAAAAACTAAGATACAAATAAAATGCTGATGCACGACGGATGACTAATTTAGTGTCGAACATGGTCAACACGTCACACTAGAACCACATCATAACAAAGGATGCACAAGATAAAATTCACTTTAAATTTGAGAAAAAAGAACAATAAAAACAAGAGTAACATGATTTAAATCAACTTCTTATCCTTGTGGAATTAATTACCTCAACTTGACCTCTACCAGAGGCAGAGTGCAACAGGGTAGACCCCTGAGCATCTCTATACACCAGAACATCCACACAATCTCCAACAACTTCCATCAACATCTCCAAGTTCCCGCCTCTGGCCGCTGAATGAGCCGCCCTGTTCGCCACCTCCCACTTGAACTCCGCCTTCGGAGAGGCAGAACTCCCGCGATCAAGAACCACCCTGAACACCTCTAAGCTCCGGCTCCTGGCCGCGGCGTAGAGTATATCAGTAACACCATACTCTCCCTCTCCGAAAACAAGAAGAGGGTCTCTCTCGAGCAGCTCCCTCACGAACACTATGTCCCCGGCCGAGGCAGCTGTGTAGAGAAGCCACCCTCCATAACCAGCTCTTATAAGGGTAGTGTTGTAGTGAAGTAGCAGCTTCTTGGCAACCATAGCGCGGCACTTTGAGACGTCTTTGAAGTGTTGGTGGTGTTCCTCGTCCCAGACGGTCTCGAGGCGGCGGAGACGTCGGAGGGAGGTTAGCTTGATGAGGAGGTTAGGGTCGATGTGGAGGAGCTCCCTGACGAGGTCGTAGTGGCCGTTGGCGGCTGCGAAGTCTATTGGGGAAGCATACCACCACTGGTCTCCTGTGCTCTCCCACCTCAGAGGGAAGGTAGGTGGTGGTTGTGCCATTGTTCTTGCAGCCTTGAGATGGTTGGCTTCAAGGACATGGGAAGAATCTTGGTGTTGGTTTTACTACATAGATATAGGACAAGCTCAGTTGTTAATCCCGAGATAATCTGTTATTTTTAGACCATGTATGTATGAGGCTACTAAAAATATACGTGGCTATTTTTTTTTGGGTCAACAATATACGTGGCATTTGTTTTTTTTTTTTTGCCTTTTCCTGGACTAAAGAACTTCTTAAATAAAAAGAAAAAAAATACAAAATACAAAGTGGAATCTATTCTATGATCTCCCAAATTAAAAGACCTGCGGGGAGGCCGGCTAATTATAATCTAATGCGATAAATCCTATAGAATCGGACAATCTGAATGACGCCACTAGCCAAATTAAATAAATATATTTACTACATTTTCATAAGACGTGTGAACCGGGTCACATAAATGTTAGTGTGTAGTTGTGTGCACTTAATTTTTAAACCAATATTAACATACAAAAGGGTTATTTTTAGACAATTAGATAAACTTTACATTTATATTTCCACAAAAGCAAAAGACTCGTAATAAAATAGTATTGTAATTCTATAATAATGAAAATAATAAGACTCTTTTTCAAGTAAAGAAAATAGTAGAATGGCTTCACTATACAAAATTTATAAATACATGAAATTTCAATTTTCAATATATCAGTGTTTAAGGGTTTGAAACATTTTATAAATTAGTAATCATTCTTCATTATCTCGAATTTAATTTTATACGGTAAGCTTTGGCACTTAACTACATCCTTTAGGAGAAGCACAAATACACAAGGCTTATATAAAAAAATTATTGTTTGGGGAAATATCCACAAAGCTGATACGAAAAAATTATTGTTTAGGAAAGAACAGAATCCAATATGGTTTAAAGTATATCACTTTGAATCAATCTCCAAATTTATATTCAACAAAAATGTTTGTTTCGTAATTTCAGAAGTTTTTATTGAAAATTTGAGGATATAATCAGGTTTAGCATTCAATTTTTATGTAAAAATAATATTGCAAAAATTACCCTGAAAAAGATACAAAATTGACGGATTCTATGTATTAAAAATAAAAAATGCGAAGCAATTAAAAGATGTTTAAGGGACAAAGTGACGAGACACTCAATTTAGTTAAAGAGATGTTGAAATTTAATCTTAATAAATATAAAAGACAATAAGAATAATGATCTCTTACCATCTTATATTTGTCATAATAACATTTTAAAGAGAGTATTAAGTACGATCTAATAGTTTATAGGTAGTCCAAATGAGATAACCTCACTAGCATTATCACTACTATACTAAGCTAAATTATATTAGCTCAATGAACTAAAAAAACTAGCTACTACTACCTTGCTTACAAACTAAACTAAAGATAAATGTCGGAACTTGATAAAAGTTTTGTACTTTGTTTTGGTAGATTTTCTTAATCTTGTTGGAGTCAGATTCAAATTTTCCAATGCTCATTCTCAACCTTGTCAATCCTTATCCAAGTCAGATTTAGAGATCCCAAAACTTATCTCCTCTACCTACTCTAAGGATTCAAATTCCTAAGTGCTCATTTTTAGACTCCTATCCTTATCGAGGTTAGGTTTGAAGACTTTGAAATTTATCTCTTATAATAATTCTGCCTAACTTGAAAGACTCAACGTCTATCCTTGCTTAGTTCAGAGTATTAAGAGCTAACCTTTATCTTTTTTGTGTAACTCCAACAATCCAAATTTATCCCGATCTAGGGAGTTACTAAGTTGATAATTCGAAAAGAAGTCAAATTATATAAAAAAACCAAACTAGTCTGACCAATCGAATGTTAACCTAAACAAGCATCTTCTATCTCAAGTACGTAAAGCCAATGAATACTATGATACCAAGTATCCAAAGCTGAGCGATTTCAAGTATCCAAAGTCACCTATGTTGTCGGGATCCTAAGTACCTAAAGCTTTCGAAGGCATTGAGACCTTAAGTATCTTAAACAAACTAAGGTGTTGTGACCTATAGGTACCCAAGGGTTTTGAAGTTAATGTGAGTCTTGGCATCCAGGGCCACTTATGGTAATGAGACCTTAGGCACCATGTTGTTGATCTACTCGGGTAGCGAAAACGTTATTTTCTAACACTATTAGCTCTATTCGGGCAACCATGCTCATTTTCTCTATCCTTACTTGCTCTATTATTTTCTCTAGTTGGGCTAGGATGTATTTTCTTTTTATAGTAGTAACATCTTTAACAATAAGCTTATTGATAAAGTGTCAGATGAATTGGCTCTTTAGAATGAGCTATATAGGTCGACTTTCTGAGAAAAATCATATTAGTTGGTTCTTTAAAAACAGTTGTATTATCTGATTGAGGGAGTCGTGTTGAAAGTAATGTTACTCTCAATATTTATTTAAGAATTAAGAGGGATGATTAGATCTCTAGGGTATCGTATTAATAGAACTCTTTGACACTTTGGAAAAGAGTTCTTGAATGTATTCTTCTCAATGGAGTATTAAAAAGAGGGTGGAATGTTGTCTTTGCTCTTGGTCATCTTGCTACAATAGATTTGCCTCCTTCTCTAGACATCCTCTTAGTCCTACCTAATATGATAAAAACTATGTTGTAGTAAAAAATAATGATGATATCAAGAAAAATCTCGTGATTACATGAAGACTCGTCTCAAGGTTATCTCAATGATACAAGCACTAAATAGGTACCCCAATTTAGATTAATGCAACACCATTATCACTACTTTATAGTCCAACAAACCAAACAAACCATGCTCTACTATTCGACCTACTAAAAGACTCTATTGCCTAGACTTTAAAGTTTATCTCCTCCAATAATCTTGCCTAACCACAAAGACTAAACATTTATCCTTGTCTATCTCACAGTCTTAGGAGCTAACCTTTATCTCTTGTGTATGACCCTAACAACCCAAGTTTATCTATGTATAGGCAGTCACTAAGATGTAGACCCAGAGAGAAGCAAAATTATATTAATGACTAAACTGGTCTAACTACTTTAATGCTAACCAAAACAAGCACCTACTGTCTTAAGTATCCAAAAGTAATAGATATTATGACCCCAAATGCCCAAAGCTGAGTGATTTTAAGTATCCAAAGTCACCTAAGGTGTCAGAATCCTAGGTACCTGGAGCTTCCGAATCTATTGAGACCATATATACCCCAAACCACCTAAGGTATTTTGACCTTAAGTACCCGAATTCTATAAAGCTAATGTGAGTCTAGGTACCCTAGGCCACTTAAGATGTTGAGACTTTAGGTATCCAAAGTCACCTATGATGTTGGGACCCTAGGTACACGAATCCTCCTAAGATAATTTTATCTTTGTTCTACGAATAATCAAACTTCATTGACACTTAATACCTTACAAATGTTGCTATCTCTAAACTCTGTCATTTTTCAAAATTCAATACTAAAATTTTTTGTATGTCTCAATAATGCATTTTGATAGATTAAACTTTTTAAATAGAATCTAAAATAATGAGCTGAGTTTGAGCAAACCTTAATTTAGTTCTAATCATAATCTATTTGTCTTATAAAAATAGAAAAAAAATATATATAAGATGATTCGCGTTCAAGTCATGTAAAATAGAATGATGTTTGTTAACAAAGTGATCTTATATCTACTTATTTGTGGTTTAAAAAAATATAATATTTTAGGACAGTGAAAGTAACAAATTTTAATAATTTATTTTATTTTCTATTTTTTTATTAAAAATTGCATAATTTTAATCTTGGGAAATAATAAGGTGATATGGTAGATGATGTGGACTATGTGATGCTTATTTATATCCTATTTAAGATGATGATTTGACTCTAGTCACTAAAAATTATTATCAATGAGTTAATGTTGTAACCCAAAATAACATTGGCCTTATGAAAAGACGAACCAAGTATTGGGGCCTTCCAACGATGGTTATATGATAATTTTGCCTTTCGGAAGCGACCAAGTTTAGGACTTCACAAGGTACTTCACCTTGGGGGAGTTACCATATTGCAACTTTGCCTTCGTGAAGTGGCTTGACCCAAGTATGGAACTTCATGAAGTACTTTGTCTTTTGAGGGTAGCCAAAGTGATATTTTTCCTCTAAGGAGGTACCATTACCTACGTCTTTCTCATGTAAAGGGAGAAAACAATGACTTCTCAAAGTACTTTACCTTACGAAAGTGACCACAATGATATTTTCCTTTCCATAGGGGGTTAGTAACTACCCATGGCACAACCTTCAAAAGGAATGGAAAGTGACTTCCTAAACTACTTCACCTTCTGAGTGTGACTTAAGTGATATTTTGCCTTCCATAAAGGATTGATGGCTTTCTAAAGCATGACCTTTGAAAGGAGGGGTTTGCTTGGTAACCTTGCCTCTCGAAAGAGGGAACTACAAAGGCTACCTTGCCTATTAGAAGAGGAGGGTGCAAAGGCTACCTTATCTCTCGAAAGAGGGAGTGTGAAGACCACCTTACTTCTTGGAAAAAAGGGGTACAAAGTCTACATTGCCTCTCAGAAGAGGAGAGTACAAATCTTATTTTGCGTTTCAGAAGGAGGACTAGGCTTAATGAACTCTTCTCTAGGAAGAGGGGAAGAAATGCAAATGATTAGTTTGAGTTAAGGATTCTACTCAAGTATTGAATGACCCAAGTTAGCAAAAGTCATTTCTCTCTCTTGATAGGAGTCCCAAAGTAAGGGAGGGCTTGGTCTCTTCTCTAAGTGTAAGTCCACAAATTGGTCTTGTATAGCCGAAGGTCATGTTACAACGGCTAGGTGAGTTATTGGAAGAGCTATGTTAAGAGACCATACGCAGTCGGAGGAGCTAAACTCAAACTCCAAATTAATCAAAGAAGATAACTCCTGGTAACTTAGCAATAAGTATTCCGAAACAAGATAAGGACAAACATCCATAAGATAGGTGCGGAGAGTTCTAATGCAAGGAGAAGATAAGAATTTTGCTTATATAAGAGATGCTTAAGGAAGGCAAGAGAACATCACTCAACTACAACACATAATTATATTATTAAAGCTTTGGCTTCTATCTGTATCTTAGTTCGTAGGCTGGGTAGTAGAGCCTAGTTAGTTGGCTAGGCATTAGAGCGTGGCTAGTGGAGCTTAGCTCGGTAAGGTGATGGTGGTGGATACGCACTAGTTTATCCTTGTGATTATGCATCTAGCTGATGAAATATGCATTATTCTTGTGATAATTATGGCATTTGTTTGGTGTATTAGTTTGTTATTATGGTTGAACTCCGAATGGTTGCTTACTAAATGTTTACACAGTCATCACAGATGAAAGCAACGCAATAGGGAGCAAGGCAAGGAGGCAGATCGAGATGGAGGTCATAAAAGGAATTCAGCGGGTGCTACGAAGTAAGCAAGTGCTAGGCAGGGAGGAGCGAGTCTTGGAGCGGTCGCTGGCCTATTCGATTAGGTGATTTTGACCTACCAGTTAAGAAGAACTCCAGATTTTTCTAGGTCTTTTGGTGACAAGGGTATAAATATGCCTCTAGCTCTAGTTTAGAAAAAACTTTTGCTCATCGATACTTTGGAGCAACATTTGGAGACTCTCGGCTAGATTCATTTAGTTCATTTTGGATAAAAGGTAGAATCATTCAGACTAAGTTCGTCAAATTGGCACCTTCAGCACAGAACAAGAATTTTTGGATATAAAATTTATAGTAGTTCAGTTTGTGTAACTCAACCACTTATGTCATATACGACATCTTTGCATGTACCTTTAGTATATGCCAAGGACTCGTAGTGAAGAATCCGACTTTGATCTTGACACTATGCTAATAGTCGACATCAGAGCTCTTGAACGAGCACAACAGAAAGACAGGAAGACGCAAGCTAAAGCAATGGCCCAAAACCAACAAGCTGAGGCATGAGATGCTCTTGTGGAAGTAGTTGTTTTACAGCACTAGTGCAGGTCCCTTTTGGAATCATCTATTCTGACATGGGATAGACCCGCTAATGATGCTGAAGGTGCCTCGACCTTTCACATTCCTTTTGGAGCGGTCCAACTACTACAATCATCTACTATATTTAATGGAGTTCTAAAGGAGAATCTTCAGGCACACCTCAAATAGTTTGAGGATGTCAGCAAAATCATGAGATTCCAAGGAGTAACCTCTGAAGCTATCAAACTTCGACAATTCACATTCTCCTTGCGTAACGAAGCCCATGACTGGTATGATAATCTGGAGGGTGAAGTGCTCATTAGCTGGGCAGCTATGACTCAAGCCTTCCTCCAAAAGTACTTCTCCATGGCAAAGTCAGCATAGCTCCTCCAAGATATCAACACATTCTGCAGAAAGAAGGCGAAAACATCTATGATGCCTGAAAGTGGTTCAGGTCCTTACAGAAGGCCTTCCCACAATATGGCGTAACCCAGAAAAATCTCATGAAGATATTCTATAGTGGAGTTGATGAAGCATCTCGGGCAAATATCAATACCTCCTCTGACGGAGTATTCATAAGTAAGTCAGCCAAGAAGCAGCTCAGCTACTAGAGGAAATGGAAGAAGTTAATGGCATGTAGAATAATGAGTACATAGGTCAACTTCCAAGGACTCCAGCAAGGGGTTGTATACAGTGGACCCAATCAACATGCTTGAAGCAAAGAAGGAAGCTTCGATGACCTTCACAAACAAAGGCAAAGCTACTACGATCCAAGAAGCCTGCCAGCTTTGCAATGAAGTGCACCCCATCATCGAAAGCTCGTTGATGCAAGAACTTCAAGCTATTGTAGATAAAGAACCTCCTGAATTTAGATACTCTCGCTTACCAAATACTCAGTCAAACTTTCTCCCAATTTGGCCAGCAGGCTACTAACACTGGCACTCCACAAGAATTCAGAAAACCATACCTGAGCGACAAAGTCAAAGTAATGGGAGACAAGATTGATTAGCTAGTCGGAGAATAAAATAGTGCTTACTTCAAGATCGATTAGTTGGTTGGAGTAGTTTAGCAATCTATCCAACAATAAACACTGACGGTCTAGCATATGGATTGATGCGAAGCTCGCTAACAAGAATTGGAGACATACATAAAGGGACAAGCTTCGCATCTGAAAAAGATGGAAATGGAACTTGGGAATCTGGCTGCCTTAAACACATGTAGGCCAATTGACACCCTACCAAGCAACACGGAGAATAACCCGAAATGAGATGTCAAGGCCATAGCAATCAGGAGTGAAAATGAAATTGAAGTTGTTGTCAAAGCCCCTAGACCTGCTGAGGCAAAAGAACCAGAAGTTGATGCAACGACAACCCAAGATAAGAAGGAACCAGTTGCACCTCTACCACCTAAGATTTTGCCACCACTATTTTCCCAGAGGTTGAAGAAAAAGCTGATAGTGGATGAGAAATTTCTGAGTTTTCTAGACTAGGTCAAGAGAATTCAGATCAGTGTATCCTTCCTTGAGCTACTCAATCATATGCCATTCTATGCCAAATTGCTCAAGGAAGCCATCACCAAGAAGAAGACTTGGAACAAGGGAGAAATGGCTGCATTAACTACAGCTCGCTAATTTCTAAGAACATCCCCACCAAGTTCAAAGACCTAGGAAATTTCATGATCCTATTCCATATTGGAGAGACAGCATTTGAAAATGACTTTGTGACCTTGGGGCGAGTATTAATTTCAAGCCCCTTACTATCTTCTGACAACTCGGGCTTGGAGACCTTAAACCAATGTAGATGCATCTTCAATTAGCAGATCAAATAGTCAAGAGACCACATGGTATAATGGAGGATGTCCTCGTGAAATTTGAACAATTTTATGACCCAGCAAATTTTGTGGAATTGGACTTTGACCCTGACAATAATTGTCCTCTCTTGCTAGGAAGACCTTTCCTCAATACCAGTTAAGCCCTAATCGATGTTAACGGTGGAAAACTGAAGCTCCATGTTGGTGATAAAAAGGTGGAGTACAACCTGGCCAAGACGTTACACCACCAAGATGATGAATGCTACATGGGCATTGATTATGGGCTAAATGAAATCTTAAGCATAAATGAGTATGAACATTGGATCTCTATAATGCTCAATGAGGACATCAATCTTACCCAAGCTTGCCACGTGAATGACATCAAAACGATCGAGGAAGAAGCCACTGAAAAGGCTAGATTAGAACTAGAGCTCCACTATGGGGCACCTACACTGCCTTCTACTATACGACCACCCACATTGGAGCTAAAGGAGCTGCCATCTCACCTGTGATACACATTCCTGTAAGAAGGAGGTAAACTTCCCATTATCATTTCTAACAAACTCACTCTTACACAGGAAGAACGAGTCTTAGCCCTACTCAACAAGTGAGTCAAGGCTATGGGGTGGCAGATTTCCGACATCTAAGGGATAAGCGCAGACATTATGATGTACCATATCAAGATGGAGGAAGGAGCGTGACCCAAGGCAGATCGCCTATGATGACCAAACCCGAATATTAAAGAAGTCGTGAAAAAAGAGGTAATCAAACTCTTTGACGCTGGCATTATATATCCTATTTTAGATAGCAAGTGGATTAGTCTTGTTCAATGCGTCCCCAAGAAGGGTGGCATGATAATCCACACTAATGAAGACAGAGAATTAATCTCCATATGGACAATCACCGGATGGCGTGTATGCATTGACTACCGAAAACTCAATGCTGCAACGCAAAAGGACCACTTCCCTCTTCCTTTCATCGACCAGATATTGGAGCATATTACCGAGCATGCTTACTACTACTTTTTTTATGGATACTCTGGCTACAACTAGATACTCATCTATCCTAGTGATCAAGACAAGACTACTTTCACTTGTCTGTTTGGTATGTTTTCTTATAGGAGAATGCCATAGGTCTGTGCAATACCCCAGCCACTTTCCAATGATGCATGATGCCTATTTTCTGGGGAATGAATGAGGAAATCATGGAATTATTCATGGATGATTTTTCTGTCTATGGTGACTCCTTTGATCACTGCCTTTTTAATTTGGATAGAGTTTTCAAAAGATGCAAAGAGAAACACCTGGTACTGAATTGGAAGAAGTATCACTTCATGGTCGAGGAAGGTATCATGTTGGGTCACAAGTTTTTGAAGACTGATATCAAATTTTATCATGCTAAGACTGAAGCCATAAAAAGATGCTCCCATCAACTACTATCAAAGGAATCCATGCATTCCTCAAACATGCCAGATTTTACCATCATTTCATTAAGGACTTTTCTTCTATAGTTAAATCCTTAACTAAACCTCCTTAACAAAGATGACCCTATCCTTTTTTATGATTCGTATCTGCAGACTTTCTAGATGCTTTAGCAGGCATTGGTCATGGCCCCCATCATCACGTCACCAATATGGGACCTACCATTTGAACTAATGTATGATGCCAACAACAATGCCCTAGGATGCATTTTATGTCAAAGAAAGAAAGGTCGACTCCACATTATTTACTACGCGAGTAAAGTCTTGGCCGATGAATAACTCAACTATACCACTACTGAAAAAAAACTTCTCACTGTGGTTTATGCTTGTGACAAGTTTTGACCATACCTCCTCGACTCCAAAGTCATTGTCTATATGGATCATGCTGCATTCAAGTATCTATTCGTGAAACAAGATGCCAAACCTAAATTGATTCGATGGATTTTTCTCTTGCAGGAATTCGATCTGGAAATTAAGGACAAAAAAGGCACAGAGAATGTCATCGCTGATTAGTTATCTCATTTGGAAGATAGTGTTGGTATTGACACAAAAGGCTAGATCCTCGAGCATTTCCCAGAAGAAGCTCTCTTCTACCTACAAGCTACCCAACCTCCTTGGATGGACCTAGCTAATTACTTAGTAAGCAATGTGATTCTTGAGGACTTAACCTATGCACAGCAGAAGAAGTTCCTTAGTGACATCTATTTCTACATATGGGATGAACCCTTCCTCTTCCATCAATATGCCAATAGCATTCTACGACGATGCATCCCTGATAACGAAATTTCGGCCGTGCTTCACAAGTGTCATAAATCCCCTTATGCTAGACATTTTGGTGCCTTGGGATTTTGCAACACGTTATGATCGTTGTCCAAGAATTGGCAATATCTCCCGCTGGGACGAACTCCCTCAGTCCAGCATCCTGGAAGTTGAACTGTTTAATGTTTGGGGAATCGACTTCATGGCCCCTTTCCCACCATCCAAGGCCAGTAAGTATATCATAGTCGGAGTGGATTATGTGTCCAAGTGGGTGGAAGCATGGGCGACCACCACCAATAATGCAAAGGTTGTACTTCACTTTCTGAAATAGCTTTTTGCCCGTTTTGTTGTCCTCGCACAATCATAAGTGACGACGGCTCCCACTTCTACAACCAATCATTCGCCATACTCCTCAAGCACTATGGTGTCACTCATAAGGTTGCCACTCCATATCATCCCCAAACTAGTGGCCAAGTGGAGCTCTCTAATAGAGAATTGAAGAGAATCTTGGAGAAGATAGTTACCTCTACCCGTAAGGATTGGTGTCACTTAAACTTTACGATGCTCTTTGGGCATATTGCACTGCCTTCAAAATGCCTATCAGAACAACTCTGTATCATTTGGTGTATAGGAAGGCTTGCCATCTACTAGTTAAACTAGAACACTGAGCATTCTGGGCGATCAAAGCATTAAACTATAACTACAAGCTCGCGGATGGACGTTGGATTCCTCAACTACAGGAACTAGAGGAACTTCGCTCTAGTACCTATGAAAGTGCCCGAATCTACAAGTAGACCACAAAGAAGTAGCACGATGCCTACATCACTAACAAAGAATTCCGTGTCCTCCTCTATAACTCCCACCTTAAGTTGTTCCCTCGGAAGTTAAAATCTAGATGGAGTGGTCCATTTGAAGTCGTAGGCATCACCCCACATGGTGCCATCGACCTCCAAGACTTGGAAGGGCATACATTTAAAGCCAACAACTAGTGTTGCAAAATCTACCTCAGAAGTGACATCCATTGTGCTCAAAAATTGCAAATGTTGCTTCTACCACCTTCCCCTTGATTCACAGGGAGTAAAAGTCAAGCTAACGACTCTAACTTAGTATGTCTTTGTATTTGTTTTATCTTTATTTTCATGTTACTAGTGTCCTTTCCTGTCACTTACGTATTTTCTTTTGATCTCCGCAGGTCTAAATGTCCCTCAGGCCTAGCAGTTGCTAGGGATCTACCCCAGAACAACACTCTCCTTGGGTATAGCAATCACTAGCTTTATAATAGTCACTAGGCACTCACTCGAGAAACATATATCCCTTTGGCCTAGCAAATTAACTTATATAGTAGTCATTGGGTGGGTTGGGGATACATAAACCCCCTCCTTCATTGATGCCCTTCGCCAAACCCTAATCCCCAAAGAAGCAAACACCACAACTTGCCCTCCCCTCATCGATCTAACAACCTCACCCAAATCAACCACCACCAACGATCACCATGCCGCCCAAGTAGCCATCGAACCAAGGTTTACGCCTCCAAACTTGATGCTTCCTCTTCCAAAATATCCAAGTGCCCAAGGAACCAACCTACACCATTGGGATGATATGGAGACATTAGGTATTATAGTCAGCTATCTAATGCATTAGAGGTGTTATGGTGGAAATTCTTCGGTGACAATGTAGTCTCCACGCAAGAAGATGTCTGTCTCAAATTTTTCTCTATTTTGCGTATAGAGGATAACAAGTCTAGTTTCAAGGTCTGCCTCTTTGATGAACCGGTTATAGTCCACAAGCAATTGTTGATGGACTTGATTGGGATCAAGGGTGGGGGTGGCCTAGTAGACTTCAGTATAACAGAATCAGTCAGGTAGAATGGCAAATCCTTAATGAATTTTCACGCTTTAAGTTGCAATCCTCCACCTTGCTCCTTAAGGAGCTCCACATCAGTGTCCTCCAAAGGTTTATGTGTCTGTCCTTTAGTGCCCAGTATGAGGACAACCGGGTCACTAAGTCCCAACTCTATTCTTTTCATTGTCTATGGCAAAAGAAGCTGTATTAGACATTTGCTCTAATCTGTGATGTATTCATTTGTTTCTTTTGTACCACGTACCCCATCCACTTACCACTTGGCCATATCATCATCGTCCTTGCAAAGCATTTTTTTCAGATAAGTTTGCATCAAAAGTGAGTCAACCATGCTGGGAGATCACGACCACCCGCTTAGTTGATTGGGGACTTCTTTTGAAGATCACCAACCCCCCGGGCACCATTTACCATCTACATGCAAAAAGTAATGTCTCGGCCCAAGAGCACCAAGAAGAACTCAACAAATTGGTCGACCGACTCACAGAGCTCAAGATTTGGGATGATGAGCTGACCACCTTGCAGTACAAGCACAACATACTAATGACCCATAACCGGGAATGCCTCCACGAGGAAAATGCTCACCATGATGCTGTTGACACAGTCCAAGGAAGCCACATCCATCCAACCAAACGAAGAAACTAAAAAAACAACAAAGAAAAACAAAACTGGCAAAAATGATGAATACATGGAACACGAACAAGAGATCACAAAAATAGCCACACAAAGATCGAAAGCATGTAAAATACATAAAGGCATAGGTTTATGCAAACACCCTCATAGTTGTTGAACATCTTGTCCTGAATGTGGGGCAGACTCAAAATAGCATGCAATGAAAAAAGAAGAAATATATGCAGACAAAAAATGACAAGGAAAAGGAAAAAGACATGGAAGTGGGGCTCCCTAGTCTATCAAAGTGAGGTGGTGGGGGCAGCTGTGCGCCACAGAGGTAAGCTTGCAGCCAGTCCCAATGTGTATTTGGTGCCTTTGATTGAAGTGCTCTTGTCCTCTGCAAATGATGATCCCCCTTTAGAATTGCTAAAATTTTGCCACAAGCCCAAACTCCACACCGATCAGAAATGAAATTGGAGAGCGACATGTAGTGTTGTATAGGGATAGTATCCTCGGCTATTTAGGTTAGTGGTCACACTAGGTGAATTAGACTTGATAATTAATGAGTGACCTAGTGATAATACTTGAGCCAAAGAATGAGACAACCGTCTCTAGTCATTCATAAGATGTGTACATGATCCGGGTGATGGGAGTGGTATGCTAATATTCAGTATAATTTTCTAGCGTAGGATTAGTTATATTTTAGGGGTCATTTTGAAGATTAAGCCTAAAGCCTTAGAGCCAAAATCCCTTTCATTATCTATTGTTTAACCCCATTGAGCTTGAGCCTATTTATTGAAATGATTTAAGCTAATGTGTGAACATATATTTATAGCCCATCCCACCTTTGACAACCCGGTCCGAGGATGCATTAAGAACTCATCTCTTGGAGGAATTATGTAAGGGTTCACTTGGTAGAATAGCTGGGGAAAACAATTAAACAATGGGGGAAAAGGGTAGAAGTAAGGCTGGTAAAGAAGTCAAGACCAGCCACCTTGAAATTGTGTAAAGTAAAGAAAAGGTGAGTGAAAACAAAAAGACAAAGAAAATGAAAAAAAGAAACGAAAAAGATAAAAATGTGGAAAATTGGGGAGGAATAAGTGAAAAATGATAGGGAGTGAAAAGTTGGAGAGTGGTTTTGAAAAGAAAGCACAATGAAAGAGTGGCAAGTCTCGAGTAAAATGGCCTTATGATTGGGCACATTGGGATGAGCAATTAGTAGTCGTAGGGTGAGAAGTTTAGAATAAACAAGAGTTAGAACATTTGTGTATAGCTATTCAGATTGGGTAGTTTAGCTACCTCCCATATATTTATATCCTCACCCTAACCTTAGTCCCATTACAACCAAATGGAAAGTCCCACTTGATTACGAGTCCCACATTAGTTAAGGTATTATTAAGTAGGACGTATACCATTTTAAGATCCCGAACATGTACATGAGCGATAGAAAGATGACCACTAGACACATATGTGAGAATAAAGAAAGTTGAACCTCAGAGTGGTCAGTCTCTAGTATAATCCATTTAGTGCAAAAATAGGTTAAATAGTCAAGGGTGTCGTGTCTATACTATTGCTATTTTGAGCACTTCGATAAGGTGAATATCTGGTGAAGGGGTATGGCTTTGGGAGGATTGATCAATATTCAAAAAGGACCATTTACTCAATGTTTCTGATGCACTTTCTTTGAGGATAAGTAAAGAAACAAGTGTGGGAGTGTGATGCACGCTAATTTAGCCTTGTGATTGAATATCTAGATGATGAAATAGGCATTATTCTTGCAATGATTGTGGCATTTGTTCGGTGTATTAGTTTGCTATTATGGTTGAACTCTAAATGATCGCTTATTGGATGTTTACACAGTCTTCTTAGGTAAAAGCAGCATAATAGGGAGCAAGGCGAGGAGTTGAATTAAGATGGAGGTCATAAAGGGAATCCGGTGGGTGCTATAAAGTAAGCAGGCTTAGCGGGGAGGAGCGAGTCCTAGAGCAACGATTGCTATGAAGTTAGCGGGTGCTGAAAAATCTGAAGGCATCTTTAGAGCAGCGATCCTACTAGTTAGGAAGAATTCTGAATTTTTCTAGGTCTTTTGGTGGCTAGGGTATAAAATGCCTCTAGTCCTAGTTTAGAAAAAACTTTTGTTCATCGATACTTTGGATAGAAGGCAGAGTCATTCATACTAAACTTTCTTTATCCGATCTTATTAATATGAATTCATTATTCATTATTTTGGTTGTTATTGTCATATGTAGCGAGTAGTCTTCTTTTGAGCGCGATGTCTTAATCATGTGATCGATTGTCTATTGGGTTATGGTTTGAATATCATGCATAGTAGTTGTTAGTTGATAGACTTAATGCTTAACTTAGCTTGATCATCTAAGTTACAATCTGAATCGATGAGAGTGGACTGATAGGTACTCAAGTTAGTAGAAGAACCAATTAGCATATTCTTAGGTATTTATGAGACGTCTTGATATCAAAAGAATAACCTATTAGGAGGAATTATCATAATTAAGATTGGTTTAGTTCTAAGTCTAGTTAATGAGCAAAAGCGTTAATTAGTGACTTAGGCCTTTACATTCTTGGTTTTGTCAACTTAATGAACAAAAATGTTAAGTAGATGCATTAGGCAGCTTCGGGTACTAGTTAGGACTTCATAAGAACCATAACCTCAATATAGGTAGTCGATTCATGGAGGTATTATGCTCAGTTCATCTTTATTGTTAAAACTCTGTCGTTTACACTTTTGCATTTTTAGCATTATTTACTTTTGTCATCATAAACAAACTCTTCTCACACGAAATAATTGTTACCCAAGTTGCACTTCTGTGACTGTTTAGATTTGTGTCCAACACTCAGTTTGAACCTTACTTACCCACTGTACTCTTTTATTGCACGTTAGATTGTTTATCGATTTTACGTACATCAATGGTCGTGAAGACCTTGATATGATCCTCCAAGTTGTCATGAAATGATCCTTAACACTCTCATCACATTTTCTCCACAATAGTTTTTTGGCGCTTGGTAGGACTAAGAGGTCATCTAGAGAAGGAGGTGAATCTATCCAGCAAGATGACCAAGAATAATATACCACTCTCTTCTCAACATCATGTGGAGAAAAATATGACTAAGGTCCCTCTTCCCAAAGAGTCGAGGAGTTCAACCAATATGGCACCCCCGAGGGGGCCAGTCATACCTTCTAGTTCCCAAATGGGTATATGGAGGAATATCACTTTTAACTCAGCTCTTTTTAAAGAGGTGGACTATAGTCCCTCTAAAGAGCTAGCCAATTCAGCCCTTTCCAATGAGTTGTCTAATTCTACCCCCATTGATGAACCAACAACCAAAGGCATTGCTACTTCAAGAGGACAAGATGTCCTAATCCACATAAGATGAACGATGGAGCAACTAATAGTAGAGAATAAACCGATGTCTGCTCAGATAGAGCAAATAGCGACCATAGTAACTCAAGGAGATCAAAAATATGATAAAGCACATTATTGGCTACATAATAAGATAGTCGCCTAGATCAACAAGGTCCAAGATTATATTGAGGAGGCAGTCCAATGAGCAGCAAAAGTGGGCCAATGCCAGAAGCTCTTTGATCAAGCAGAATCTTATAATATGCCATTAAATAAAGACAAAGAGTATGCACACTACTCGCGAACAATTATACCTTTGATCAAGGAGTCTCAGGCATAACTAGTAGAGATCTACCCACATAAACTCTTGGGTATTATTCGCCCCAACATCTTATATATAGGGGATTCAAGAGATAAATGATACTGGATACTACAAGTCTACCGAGGCAAGAGGTAGCAATGATCAATTAGACCAAAGCCGGTATCAAACTACCAAAGAAAGGATATATTCACCTAGAGTAAACACTCGTAGCAATACCTATAAGGGAGAAAACACAAGAAACAACTCCATCTTCATAAGGACCACAGTTCCTACACAAGGCCTATATCAACAAGGGTTTAAAGAATATGAAGTTGACCAAGTTAATTATCAATTGATATTTGAAACACCCCAGCCAAGGACAGGCCGACAAAAACCTCCCATTGAGAAGACTTTAATGAAGAAACTCAAGTACTCTTCAATATGGGGATTGAGGCAAGGCAAGCACAATGACCCAGATTCACCAAGCCTTATCAAGAGGCATTTGATGGAGTTGATTTCCTAACTGGGTATCTACCCCAGACTTCACTTAGTTCTCAAGTAAAGACAATAAATCATATGTGGAGCATATTATGCAATTTAACATCCAATGTAGAGAAGTCATGAATAGTGATGCACTTTGTCTATATCTATTCTTGATGACCATTACTAGGATGGTATTTTCTTGGTACATCAATATTCTACTAGAGTTGGGCTTAGATGGAGCAAAAATTCCACAATCAGTTCTTTCGAGCAGAACCAACCATCACTATCTCAGACTTTGCTCATAAGTAGAAGCTGGAAGGAGAATTGGTAGAGAAGTTCCTGATTTTCTTTTGGAAGGCAAAAAATAGATGCCTAACCAACCTTTTTGAGTCAAATCTAGTAGCCTTAGCTATGCAAGAGCTCAAATTCTATTTCTGAGAGAGGTTAGGAGTTAAAACGTTCCAAGACCTTACTGAGTTAACCCAGAAAGAAACCATCGCAGAGTAGTTGATTGAAAAAATAGATATAAGAGCTACTTCTTCCAAGGGTACCTACTGGTACGACCTAACCCTTAAAATTGACCACCTAGAAGGTGATCGACACTGGGATAACTAGAGAGAAGAATTAATTGCTAAGAGATGGCAGTTGAACTCATCAAAGGTAATCCTTATGAGTGTGAAAGTTAGGTATCAAAAAGGGTGTTAGTACCTAAGTAGTTCAATCACCCCAACAACTAGACTAGTCAGTCATGAAGCCTCAACAAAGTTGGAAGAAACTCTTTCGATGTGATTGGGGCAGATAAAATCTTTGACAACCTTCTTAAGAATGGATAGATCAACCTACCCAAGTAACACTGGATTTTAGACAAGATGGAGCTAAAGTTAATAAAATTTTGTAAATAGTATACGAGTTAGTCATACAACACATCCAATAATATAGTGTTTCACAATCAGATATATCAGACCATCAAAGGCAAATATTTGAAGTTTGCAAAAGAAGCACTATTGGTAGCCTCATTTACCACTCTAGTCGCAATGATTGGGCTAAAAAGGATAAGAAAGTTGATAAGCAAGACAAAAGTAAGACTCCGCTTGAGGACCTACGAGGTATACTTTAGAAATGAAAGGTAGGAGATCTAAGAAAGATTCAGATCTCAAAGAAGTGCTTAAAGAACAAAGTGCTTCAAGAGGCCTAATGAGTACAAAAGAGGAAGCTTGCAAAGACTTAAGGGAGATACTTGGGAGATAAACAACCTCAAGAAACCCAAAATCCACCTTTTTTGGGGGCCAAGATATTGTTGAAGATCTAAGGAAGGTACTCAGGTGGTAAGGAGGATATTTTGAATTACCTAGACATTCCACAGAAGGTAGATAAAAGTCTTGCCCTCACATCAAGATTGATCTTTAGTCAAACATGAGTTATAGCATCTTTAGTCAGTTAGGAGAAAAGAGGTCCTTATTAGAACCTTTCTTACTAAAGGTTCTTATGAAGATACAAAAGTGATGTCTTGAAAGGAAGGTTCTCACAATGCTCAACTCCAAGAACAAATGACCCTTCTAACCTTGCTAGTGGTATAATATAATGTCTAACAAGGTCGACAAGCCCATGATAGTATTTTGAACCTTGATAAGGACAAGGTACCCAGATCTGACAACACAAGATAAAGGAAAAATCTCTTAGAAGAGAAGACTAGCACATCAATCCAGGGAGTCTAAGCACAAAGAAGTGGACATCCAAAAATAAGATCAAGGATCTCTCTAAAGATAACCCGACTGAAGAACTACCAATTAAGAAGGGTGAAAAGATGGTAGACATAAGTTGCACACTTAGATTAGGAGACTTTGAGAAGCAAAGACTACATATCTTTCCTGAGAGATATGAGGAACTCAAAATGAGCTTACCTAGCCTAGATGAGGAAGACATGCAAGGTTTATATGAGGCTTTCCTCAGTAAAGACAAATATATGAAATTGCACCTAAGAGAATGCATGACAAAAGACCAAAAGGATAAGAAGTTGACACTCAATGATAGTATGAGTGAAGACAACTTGAGTGAAGAGGAATAAAACCTGAAGATCAATATGGTCTTCATCCTTTGGCTAGATTTGGACCAAAACAAAGACATCCTAGTTACCTCGATAGAGATGTGATCTAGGAGCATTTTGTGGAGTTAGAAATTAGAGATAATATTTTGGCAGTCCTAACATTGGAAGAGTTCAACAACACCGTGATGATAACAAGACCAACCAAGAAGATGTGTGAGCATCTTAAGCTGTTATATATCTTGGCCTACATCAATAGTAAGCCAATCAATATGGTCCTTATTGATAATGGGGCAGTTTTGAAGATTATTCTCTATGTACTCCTGAGGAAGATAAGAAAGGAAAATGAGAAGTTAGCCCCAACTAACATGATGATGACCAACATTATTGGCAAGACAACTCAACCATTGAGAGTCTTTGTCACTAAAGTCATGGTAGGATTCGAGACTCATAAAATCTCATTCTACATCATCAAGGTAAAGACATCTTATAATGGCCTCCTTGGGAGAGATTGGATCCACTCAAACCAGGTCATCCCATCCTCTCTCTACCAATTTCTAATCCAATGGATGCCTAATAGAAAAAGAGAGATAGTAGCCACAGATGAAAATCTATTTCAAGCAACTACAAACTATGTAGAGATAGCCTTCTATAATGCATCCATCATGCCAACCACCCTCATAAGGTACAACATGGATGGATGAGTAGCGGGCTATGCAAGTTTGTTGAATAAGGATTCTCCTTTCTGATCAACCACTAGAAGTCATACCAAAAAGGCAAGCCCTTAGGCTTACCTTTTTGGACTAATAGAGAAGAAAAAGAGCAAATAAGGTGGTCAGAGGTCTATGCCTTGTCAAAATATAAAGTGGCCAAATTTGTCTTTGAGGATAATGATTAAGACCCCACAGAGATTTTTAAGATGAGTAACCTTCATCCGGCCCTAAGCAAATTGGATGACGCCAAGGTCAAAGTAAAAGACCCTTAAAGAGAGATTTTGCTTCATTCTGAGAAAGGAAGTCAACTCAATCTTTATCAGCAAACAGTTCCCTAAAGACTTTAAAGATGACCTAATTAGCCTACACTAAACTAACTATACTTATGGAAAGTGAGTGTAGCATAAATATCACATAAGACCAATAAACGGGCACCCAAGAAAATGGTTTGTTATCATAATCAGGCAATCTTATAGATGACCTTTGCCTACTCAAGGGATAAAATGATCTTTACCTACTAAGGGGTGAAGCAACCTTTGCCTACATAAGGTCTGTTATGTCTATAAGGGTAAATCAATCTTTACCTGCGGAAGATCTAGTACTCCTATCAAGGGGTAAGGCTTTTTATGCCTATTAAGGGTGAATCAATATTTGCCTACGAATGGTCTTTTATGCCTATTAAGAGGTGAAATGACTTTTGCCTACAAGAGTGATGAGTGCCTAAAACACTCATTCGTTGTGTTTATTTCTTAGGTTTTTTTTAGACTTTTTAGGACGTTTTAGTCGTTTTCTTGTCATCTTGCTTTAGTTTTTGTTCTTTATGATTTTGAGTGAGTTTATGCTTTCTTATTATGTTTTTGTGTTTTTAGGAGCTTATTCTTGGGCTTTAGGAGGATGCGTGGTCGACGGAGCTAAGGCATGGGCGAAATCAAGGTCGTAAAAGCAAGAGGTGCAAGTCTGATGGACATGGCGCGCGCAAGGAATTAGTGGCGCACGCCATTGATGAACGACAGACGCGAACGACCAGACTCAAACGACACAGACGCGAACGACCGAACTTTTGAAGAACTGGCGCGCGCCAGTCACGAGTGGCGCACGCCAGTGACAGACAGTGACTGAATTTGGTCATCCCACTTGCTCAAACTGAAGGGAAACATGTGGGGAAGCAAAGACACTCGGGGATTAACTTCTTGTGAGGGTGGCAGACACTTGAGGAAGTCATTGGAGGAGTAGTTAGGATATTAGAATTAAAAAACTCATTATCTTTGCTTTTGACTTTTGACTTTGGTAATTTTTGGTAATTTTGGTAAGGGAGAGATAGCAGAGAGACTGGGACACGAAAAACAGACACAAAAAAGATAGACACTCTCTCTCTCTCTCTCTGCCATGGACTTGAGGAAAGGAAGAAGAAAGCTTCCTTGAACTTTGTTAGCTTTCTTCTCTTTACTCTTCATTTTGTTTTTAATGTTAAGTATGATGTTCTTGTTTATATTGTGTTTTCTTATAAGCATGTGTGAGTAGTTGATTTTGTGAGTTTAGGACCTAAAAACTAACATGTAATCAGTTAATTCAAGGGGTGAAAAATGCATGTGAATATGTTCTAGTTAATGGACTTAAGGCTTAATTATGGATTTGCTAAGATTTCGATCACACTAGTTTTTGTCATTGACAACGATTTAGACTAGTTGGCTATGATAAAATCTAAGTAGATAACCATAACTATGAACTTAGCTAAAACTTGAGACCGAAAGGAGATGGAATTAGCTTAAAAGTTATCTAGATGACTAGGTGCTTAATTAATGAGAAATCTACTTAAGTACTCAGTTATCCACTGAGTGAAACTCATAATTTGTTCAGCTTAGTTTGAATCAATTATTGGGGTCGAAAGAACATCTAATTGGTTTATGTTTAGCTAATGTTCAACTTAGACAAATCTAGCGCGAAGGTGTAGGTTTGTTGCTCTTGGAACACTCGGATCATATACGAACTTAATAAACCCCCTGAGTTGATTGATTTCATGTGTTTGACTGGTTCTGAACTCACTTTTAGTAAAATTTGCTAAATCAGATTGTAATTTGTTTGTTTTGAACTTTTGAAGACTTTTTCCTTGTTTTAATCTCTAGATCTTTAATTTCGAAGTTTGTTAGTGTTATAAGTCAACCAATCTTCATAATTTACCCCCTAAACAAGTTCAGAAACCAAGTACGAAGCCTAGAAACTTGTTTCCCTGAGGATCGACAATACCGGACTTGCTCAGTGCTACTGCTGTTGAAAATTGGCGCACGCCATAGAGTATTTGCGCGCGCCATTGTTCTTCTGAAGAACATTGGCGCACGCCAGAAATTATTTGCGCGCGCCAGTGCAGACCAAACTCTGGTCCGCACCTTGCTTGACACATTTGGAGCACGCCAAAGACACTAGTGGCGCGCGCCGAAGGGTGGCAGGAGACAAAAAGAAAGAAAATCTTCACGCACAAATCAACAGCACACTTCGGACAAGCACAAAAGGAAATCCGCATTCAAGGAACTACTGAAAGAAGTGAATCAAATTTGGCGCCGTTGCCGGGGAAGCTGAGTAAATAGTGCTCGATTTAGTGAACGAACTTGGTTAGGAAATTTTAATTTTGTTTAAGTAAAAAAAAAAAAAAAAAAAAAAAACCAAAAAAAAACCAAAAAAATTAGGGATAATTTTTAGGTAATTGCAAAACAAGTTACGTGCATGCCCTTAACCAGATCCACTAAAAATCTTCCATTAGAATTTGAAGTGGATATTACTCGATTTGAAAGGACATTGCGTAAGAAGTTAAGGGAAGAAAGGATGGATCAACGACAAGAAGGACAAGGAGCTGAGGCTCAAGCACCTCGACAATCTCTATTGGACCATGGAAGACCGACATATGAAGGAGCAAAAACAGGAATCCAGCATCCAGCTATTGAAGCTGATCACTTTGAAATTAAGACGTCAGTGATTCATATGCTTCAAGCATCAAGTCAGTTCTATGGATTACCTAATGAAGACGCAAATGACCATCTTGGAAATTTCATGGAATTAGCTGATAACTTCAAGTATCAAGGAGTTTCGGATGATGTCGTTAAGATAAGAATGTTTCCATATACACTTAGGGATAAGGCCAAACTGTGGTATAAGCAACTCAAGGATACTCCAATAACTACTTGGGCTGAACTTGCAAATGCTTTTCTGGATCAATATTTCCCATACTCAAGGACAAGTAAGTTAGTCAAGGAGATCACAAATTTTGAACAATATGAAGGAGATTCTTTGAGTGAAACTTGGGAAAGATTTAAGGGATTGCAGAGGAGTTGCCCACACCATGGTTTATCGAAGGAGACCTTGCTTAAAACTTTTTATTTTAGCCTTTCACCGACAACAATGGGAACTGTAGATGCTGCTTCTAATGGGAATTTTCTGAGAAAGGAAAGAGATGAAGCCTACCATATTTTGGAAGAGTTGGCAGCAACGAACAGAATAATCGCAAATGAGAGAAAAAAACAGCCAGTCAGAGAGCTTAGAGAACTAACGGAGCGAAGTGAGAAGAGAGGAATGATTGAACTTGATGCTTCCTCGGCATTACGAGCTCAGGTAGATTTAATGGCAAAACAATTACGTGACTTGACCTGTAGCAAGGTTGATGCTGTCGCTATTCAACAAAATTGTGAAGCATGTGGCAACATTGGCCAAGACATTAGTCAATGTGCCATGATGAACCAACAAACTGAGCCAATCAATTTTGTTAGTGGTCAAGGACAAGGAGGAAACAGGATGGGGAACAATCCATATTCTTCAACATATAATCCTGGATGGAGGAATCATCCAAATTTCTCATGGAAAGATAGGAGCAACGACGATAACCTGGCAATTGTTCCTGATAAAGGATTACCATTACGTGCACCACAACAAGGACCACCTGGTTTTCAACCACGTGGATTTTTGGGAGAAAGAATGGGGGCCTTAGAGGAAAGATTTGATAAGGTAGAGAAATTTATCCAACAGACTGGAGAGTCATCTACTAACCAAAGCCAAATCTTGAAGGCCTTAGCAAGCCAAGAGGCAAGGCAAAATAATTTGGAACAATTCCTTAGGGGGCAATCAACTGCCATGCGAAACATGGAAATACAACTAGGGGAAATTGCAAAGGCAAATGCCCAAAGAGCTTCAGGTTCACTCCCTAGTTCTACTGAAGAAAATCCTAGAGATCACGTAAATGCTATCGCTTTGAGGAGTGGTAAAGAATTAGCATCTCAAATAGTCAACAAGAAGGCTAAAGATAGTGAAGTGGTGGACTCTGACCAAGAAAAGGTTGATGATGTGGTGGAAGAGAGAGTTGTGGTAGAAGAAGAAGTTTACGTATCACCACCCTCAATGATTCCCATTCTACCTTATCCACAAAGGGTAAAGAGAAAGTCGGGAATGGATGAGAAATTTCTCCGCTTTATGGAGAAAATGAAGGATATTCAGATAAGCGTCTCTTTTCTTGAGATGCTAGATCAAGTTCCACACTATGCAAAGTTTCTAAAGGAACTAGTCACAAAGAAGAGGAAGTGGGAAGACAAAGAGACAGTCGCCCTCACAGTTGATTGTAGTTCCCTAATTTCGAAAAATCTTCCTACAAAGCTAAAAGATCCAGGGAGTTTTACTATTCCTTGTTTTATAGGTGAACTCGAGTTCTCCAAGTGCTTATGTGATTTAGGCGCAAGTATCAACTTGATGCCTTTATCTACATTCCAGAAACTAGGATTGTGTGAAGTTAAGCCAACTTCCATGCTACTTCAGTTGGCAGACCAAACAATAAAGAAGCCATTCGGTGTGGTTGAGGATGTCCTGGTAAAGATAGATAAATTCATCTTTCCAGTTGACTTCGTGGTTCTGGATTTTCCTGTGAACAAGCTTTGCCCACTGATTCTTGGCAGACCGTTCCTTAACACGGCACACGCGTTGGTTGATGTTCATAATGGAAAATTGGTCCTCCAAATAGGAAAGGAGAAAGTTGAGTTTAGAATGAACAGTGTTATGCGTCATCCTCTTGATGAAGAGATATGCATGAGGATTGATGTTGTGGAAGATTGTATCCTCGAGTTTTGTAAGAAAAATATCTCGAAAATAGAGGATACAGAAGAAGAAGAAGAACCACATGAAGAAGTGCAGAATGGGGAACAAGTGAAGGAGGAAGTTGACAAGAATTGTTTACTTGAGGAATTGGAAATTCAGTTGAAATATCGAACTCCACCCTCAATTGTGAAAGCTCCATCCTTGGAATTAAAAGAGTTACCCTCGCATCTAAGATACGCATTCTTAATAGAAGGAGGGAGATTACCGATTATAATCTCAAACAAGCTATCAAAGGATGAAGAGGAAAGGGTGCTAGCAATAGTAAACAAGCGGATAAAGGCCATTGCTTGGCAAATTTCTGACATTAAGGGTATAAGCCCAGAGATTGTGATGCACCATATTCACATGGAGGAAGGAGCAAAACCAAGGGTAGATCGACAAAGGAGACTTAATCCTAACATGAAGGAAGTTGTAAAGAAGGAGGTGATCAAACTCCTAGAAGCCGGAATTATTTATCCGATCTCGGATAGTGAATGGGTTAGCCCCATCCATTGTGTCCCCAAGAAAGGGGGAATGACAGTGGTAATCAATGACGAGGGGGAACTCATTCCAACACGTACTGTGACCGGTTGGAGAGTGTGTGTTGACTATAGAAAATTAAATGATGCCACACGAAAGGATCATTTTCCTCTTCCATTCATTGATCAGATGTTGGAAAGAATAGCGGGGTATTCTTACTATTGCTTTTTGGATGGTTACTCAGGGTACAACCAAATTGCCATATATCCCAGAGATCAAGAAAAGACATCTTTCACATGTCCCTTTGGTATTTTTGCATACCGCAGAATGCCCTTTGGATTAAGTTGTGCTCCGGCAACATTTCAACGTTGTATGGAATCTATCTTTTGGGAGATGAATGAGAAGATTATGGAAATTTTCATGGATGACTTCTCTGTTTTTGGGAAAACATTTGATCAATGTCTAGAAAATCTTGACAAAGTTTTGGAAAGATGTGAGGAAAAGAATTTTGTGCTCAATTGGGAAAAGTGCCATTTTATGGTGGATGAAGGAATAGTTCTGGGGCACAAGATTTCGAAAGTTGGAATGGAAGTAGACAGAGCTAAAACGGATGCAATAGAAAAGATGAATCCACCAACAACAGTCAAAGGAATTAGAGCCTTTCTGGGTCATGCAGGTTTTTATAGAAGATTCATCAAGAACTTCTCTCTAATTGCAAAGCCTCTGACAAACTTATTAATGAAAGAAGTACCATTCAACTTTGATGAGGAATGTCAGAAGGCATTTGATGCCCTAAAGAAAGCTTTGGTAACAGCTCCGGTTATTTCATCGCCGGATTGGAACCTTCCATTTGAGTTGATGTGTGATGCAAGTGACCTAGCTTTAGGTTGTGTTCTTGGACAGAAGAAAGAAGGGAAGCTACATGTCATCTACTATGCTAGTAGAGTATTGGCAGGGGCTCAACTAAATTATACGACTACAGAGAAAGAGTTACTTGCGGTTGTCTATGCATGTGATAAATTCAGGGCATACCTACTTGGTTCAAAAGTGATAGTCTATACCGACCATGCAGCTTTGAAGTATCTATTCTCAAAGCAAGATGCCAAACCTCGTTTGATGCGCTGGATTCTGTTACTTCAAGAATTTGACTTGTCCATCAAGGACAAGAAAGGAGCTGAGAATTTTGTCGCAGATCATCTTTCCCGTTTAGAGAAAAGCGATGGAATGGAGAAAGATGGCAAGATTCAGGAAGAATTTCCTGATGAAACCATAATGACAATGAGTAGAGTGGAAGCCCCATGGTATGCGGATTTTGCCAACTTTTTAGTTGGAGAAATTATTCCTACAGGCCTGAGTTATCCTCAAAGGAAGAAATTCCTAAGGGATGCTCAAATGTTTATTTGGGATGATCCATACCTCTTTAAGAGATGTAATGATGGGATGCTTCGTCGGTGCATTGCTGATTGGGAAATAGAAAATGTTCTAGAGCAATGTCACAATACTCCATACTCAGGTCATTATGGAGCAACAAGAACTGCAGCAAGGGTATTTGAGTGCGGATTTTATTGGCCCTACATATTTAGAGACGCACGTACCTATGTGGAAAAGTGTGATCGCTGCCAGAGGATGGGTAACATCTCAAAAAGAAACGAGATGCCGTTATCTGGAATTTTGGAAATTGAGCTCTTCGACGTTTGGGGATTGGACTTTATGGGACCTTTTCCTACATCGTATGGAAATAAGTATATTTTGGTTGGAGTTGACTATGTTTCCAAGTGGGTAGAAGCTTTAGCGTCACCTACAAATGATGCCAGAGTTGTTATCCGATTCCTTAAGAAACTCTTTTCGAGATTTGGTGTACCAAGAGCAATAATCAGCGATGGAGGATCACACTTCTGTAACAAACCATTCGAAGTCCTACTAAAGAGATATGGGGTAACACACAAGGTGGCAACACCTTATCATCCCCAAACAAGTGGGCAAGTTGAGCTTTCCAACCGAGAGCTTAAAAAGATCTTAGCAAAGACGGTTGGATCGGCTAGAAGAGATTGGTCGAACAAGCTCGACGATGCCTTATGGGCTTATCGTACGGCATTCAGAACTCCGATAGGAATGTCGCCATATAGGCTTGTTTATGGCAAGGCTTGCCATCTTCCTGTAGAACTTGAGCATCGAGCATTTTGGGCCATTAAGACCCTTAACTACGATTACAAAAAGGCTGGTGAACGCAGAATTCTCCAACTTTCTGAGTTGGAGGAAATGCGTGACTTAGCATTCGAGAGCTCGAGACTCTACAAAGAGAGAACGAAAAAAAGACATGATGCCCGTATCGTCAGGAAAGATTTCAAGGAGGGGCAATATGTACTTCTCTACAATTCACGATTGAGACTTTTCCCAGGAAAACTCAAATCCAAGTGGAGCGGTCCATACCTAATTGTTAAGGTATGTCCGTTTGGAGCACTTGATCTGCAAGACAGCAAAGGGATAGTCTTTAGAGTCAATGGCCAAAGATGCAAAATTTACCTGGGAGGAGACAACATTAACCACATTGCAGAAGTGCAATTGGTTAATATGTTGAATGATGCATAATTGCGAAAGTAGTCAAGCTGAAGACTTTAAATTAGCATGTTTAGGTTTATTAGGTTAATTTTAATTTTATTAGTATGTACTTCTATTATTTTGCTAATTTAGACTATATTACTTTCTTTTACATGCAGAATTACAAGAGAGGACGAAATGTTTTGCTCAAAGTATATTTTACTAGTAAGTTTCCTAGTGAAAAATAAACTTCCACTAGAAATTTGCTTAGTTATTCTCCAAACAGCAAGAGAAACTTTGAGAATCGAGCGTCGTGACTTACGACATGCTAGTCACCCTTTACCCAAAGTGAGAACCGTGAAATTAAATGGTGGGTCTACTAGGCGTAACGCCAAGAGATTCGCTAGAAAAGGAACTAGTACATCATGGTACTCAGATTGTGAGGTGTGTCTGTTGAAACAACAAGAAGCGATGGATCAGTAAGAATCGTGTTTCTCTTTTACCTGTTAGAGTATAAAGAACAGGATGTTTTGTGTGAAGTACATATTGTTGCTTAGATTATTAATCTCGAAGAAAATTCCAATAGATATTTGTCTCGTCATTCTAAAACAAGCAAAAGAAACATTGAGACTAGAGAGATGTGCAATGAATTTAGATAGACATTCTAGAGGAACATCAAAGTGTGCTTACAGACGTAGGATGGCGAGATTTGGTTTCTGTCACAAATGTGGGAAGTTGGAGCATGATGGTATTTGTAGCAAACATACTACAATTTCGCAAACCGAGAGAACTGTCTTGTTGCGTCAAGACCCCGTTAAGCTTCGTGCTGAAAGGGTTGCGAGACCAGGAAGTTCGTCTTGGTACGCGATTGAGGAGTTATGTGAGCGACGGATATCAAAGTTAAACCTTTGACGGTG